>CM031244.1:508341371-508457960 GCA_018340775.1 Taxus wallichiana var. yunnanensis | reverse complement strand
GCAATTTTGAGATGGTATTGAAAGCGCGAGTGAAAACGTTTAGGAAAAGTCGCGGTTCGAAATGAAAAATGAGGAAAATAACGAGTCGCGGGACTGTTAAATTTTGTCTCAGAGTTCCACGATCGCGGTTTATAAAGCTCGCGGTTTTAGGTTCGGTAATTACCGAACCTAGAATTAAGGAACCGCGATCGCGGTTCCTTTATTTCAGGTTTTTATGTCCACGGAATTGTCCACCAACTTCGTGCACTTACCCATTTCTAAAAACATATGAGTACACACTTTATATAGCAAATAATCAAGGTTGACATTCTAGAATTTGTGTATGCATGCGATACTCAAAAACACAATGAAATTGAAAGTATCATATCTCCATGAATAGGAATGCTTCAATCACATGTTCTTTATAATCGAAGTGGGGGTTTTATCTATAAACTTCATCTCAAGTCCAACACAATTTGAAATTGAGAATAAGATCTATATTATGTTGGATCTTTTGATAAAATGTGCTCATTCTATTCCCATGGGTAGGACTTAATTTGATAGAACTCTTCCAAGTTCGGGGTGGCATTTAACATGAGCACTCCTACCATCGTAAGGTAGTTGAACAATGTTTGGAAGGCTACCTTAGGATGTCCATATGGGACAAACATGGCACATGTATAGAATGGTTACATCTTGCTAATATTTAGTATATACCACAAACCTTTTTGTAGTGAATATGACTCCTAAGTACTAGAAGATTGTGTAGCCTTGTGAGGTTTTATTGCATGGGATCACATGCAACTTTGCTTGGGGAATTGCCTCTACTCTTCCATTATTTGTCTATAACACTATTGCCATTGTTCTTACAAACGTCATCATGAAGCATCCTTCGATTGCTCTAATATTGTGTGATACAACTAATTTATTGTATGGGATCACATACAACTTTGCTTTGGGAATTGTCTCTTTCCTTCCATTGTTTGTCCATAACACCATTACCATTGTTCTTACAAAACCCCATCATGAAGCATCCTTCCGATTGCTCTAATATTGTGTGATCCAACCTTGGGATGAGAGTACCCCATAACTACAATTGTCAATTATTTCATCAATATTTTCTTATTCTTACAACATGTTCCCTATTGTGAAGTGACCTTTGGCAAAAGCATAGCCAATTGCTTGTTGATGCTTATTAAAAAGCACGTCCACTTGAGAGAAACAACCTTTGCCAAACAAATAGGTGATTGTTTGTTGATGCTCGTACAATTTTAAAACCTCATTCTTGGGGTTGTTAGACACTAGATTTGATAAGAACTTTGCATACAATAAATCTATAAATTGTATAATATAACACAACACCAGATATATGGGGGGCCAAGATGCCCAAATATGCAGAATAATACCCTTAAGGTAGGGCGACACCATACAATGCTCCTTAAGGAAGGAGTAACTCCACAATCTCCCAAGATGGGAATCCACTTCGAGGGGGACACCTCCAATAGACCTCTACCAAGTAGAAGACTCAACTCATACATACATTCCCTCCTCATAATGATACTCACATTCTTTAAATAGGATGGATAACACCTAATCTCAATATAGGCCGACCCATTACCCAACTCCTATGTGAGCCCATATAACTAACTAAGGGGATGTGTGCCACATGTCAACATCTCCATCAACCCATATATATTATATTATCATATCCCAAGGTACATAGCATTGCCTCCCTCTTTGACATGTTTCGTCCCGAAACATAAGAAGAAGCCATATAATGAGTGTGCTTTAAATTATTGCACACTTGTCGCCAAGCTCGATCATCCAACCACCCATATGAAATCCTAGTGGGTGATGTTGCTCCAAACCTGATTCCATATTCCATTGTGCTTGTCTGATTCCATCCTGGTCCATATGTGTTCCTCCTCGGCATCCATGCATATCCATAATGATTATTCATGTGATTCCATGTCATACAATTATTGTTCCATTGATTCCATGTATAGCCAAAATTATTACTCCTCCAATTCCCTGTATATCCATATAGATTGCTGACCTCATGTGTCCGAGCATGTCTCCATGATGTTTTCCTCTCATGATGATATGGGTGTCTATATGGTGCAACCTTAGTATGTGCAACCTTATCAATCTTTTCCTCTACTTTCTTTTCCTCTTCAAACTTGTTTGTTATTTCTTTTTTCTCTTGAGTAGAGAAATTTTTTTTTTCTTTTTCATCATCCTCTCCTTTTGATTCATCCTTATTCCCTTCTTCACCATCTTCAAATTCATCTTCATGATCCAATTTTACATTAAGACTCAACTCATGGTGCAACCTTAGTATGTGCAACCTTATCAATCTTTTCCTCTACTTTCTTTTCCTCTTCAAACTTGTTTGTTATTTCTTTTTCTCTTGAGTACAGAATTTTTTTTTTTTTTTCATCATCCTCTCCTTTTGATTCATCCTTATTCCTTTCTTCACCATCTTCAAATTCATCTTCATGATCCAATTTTACATTAAGACTCAACAAAAGCATTGCACTTCTTATGACAGAATTAGCCATAACGTGGTCCTTGTTATGCCATTGTTTTTATAAAAGCACTTTTCACAAATCTATGAAATTGCACTTTTCACATATTGATGCATTCAGTAGGATGGTGCAGCTAATGGAGAGAGATGATATGAGGCAATGTCTCTCTAGTGGTTCACGACACAACCATATGCCTGGTATAAATACCTACTCTTAATAGTTCAATGTTTAAAATGTTTTTAATTCATATTTACCAATAATATAAGTATCAAAAGATGCTGCAAAGAAAACTTATTTATATTATTTATGACTTGATTACGTGTAGTATTGCAAACTACAAATTTATTTTCTGCTTGGCCATATATCTAGGAAAGCCAACAAAATTTTGCACTGATTTCCCAAATCAGAGACTTCAAAAAAAAAAAAAAGAAAGGAGATTAGATTCTATACATTCTGAACTCTACTCATTTATACTTCAAAACTTTCCTTTTCAGAGTCTAAAACCAGAGAACATAATTTTTGGGTTTCCTGTTGCAAGGTTCTAAACGAAAACTAGTCCACAAGTGATATTCATTCAATTGGGTACTAAACAACTTCTGCTGCTTCAATCCCTTCGCTTCTTTTTCTCTTCCTCAAATTTTGTGGCTGCATTTTTTTGCCTGAAATGCAAAGACAACCACCAAGTGTTAGCAACCTAAAAACTCAAACCGCAAAAGAAATGAATAACTGCTCGGAATTACTATGCTGATAAAACTCACAATTATAATCAACACACGAACAAAGACTGCAGCAAAATCAGTAAAGAGTTCCAACGAATGCTTCACATAGTCATAATCCCCACAATCTGCCCTCTCAATGATCATCTGGGTGTCAAAGATGATGTACCCAAGGAAAAGGAGGAGACCAAAATAAATCTGCGTGGTTGAAACTTTAGAGTGTTAATAAAAATAAAATGCTCAAAGAGATTGTGTTGCCATAAAAATAAAATCACAAGCTGAATACACTATAGTGTCTACCATTTATCTGCTATTGGAAACTCTGTCTACATCACGCACGGGCTACGCTTAGACAACTTAATTTGAAAAATAAAGTTTTCTTAATAATTCAATCCCCCAATTTTATGGATGTGACTGCAGAGGCCATAATCATCCAAACTAAACAACTATCAATAGTATCATTTATATTTACTCTCAATTATATGCATTTTCTATCCAGACTTCAAATGCAATCCAGTGGACAACACATTAAATTACAAAATCTGACATGCTATTATAGGAATAAAATTAAAAGAGATAATGCAAAAATGAAGAACAAAGATAGTCACATACAGAAATAACAAGTTTCGAAAACTTAAAGAAATCACTAATCTCTATGAAGAGATGTGAAACTATTAATCTCTGAATTTTAACATCTTCCTACTCTCTGGTGCTAACGTTACCGGCTTTTTCACCAAATTGCCTTGTGGACCTTCTCTACCCTGCTGTTGTTATCATGTGATGCATAGTTTTTAATTACAAGCAGTATACAAACCAAATGGTATTTCCCACGAGTTGATAATTTCATTCCACTATAACCACTATGACTTTTAATAATGTGTTGGCTGCATGTTAATAATCCCGCATGGATAACAATTGTGAGAAAGAGGTGGTTTATGCGGCATTATAGGTAACAAGAGTTCTGCCAATCCAGTTGCTCGTCTTTTGGGAGAAAGTACCCGGGTTGATGGGTTAACATCACCCTACTATACTGATTTCACATTGCCAGCCGTCTCGCGGTCATGCCCTGTGTACCTTCTCTAGCTTGAGAGAAATCATGCGTTATAATACAAGAGAGGTATATACAACTAGTTGAGGATTTCATTCTACTAAGAAAATCTAACTTATCTGAATTTTACATCAACAGAGATTAGATCTATGTACAACTATTTACAATATAAGAGGAAGAGGTGCCACTTTACATCATCAGAGATTAGATCTATATACAAATATCTACAATATAAGAGGAAGAGGTGCCACTGGACGATGGAGCGATTCGTCTTCCAGTAGTTACGATTAGATCTATATACAACTATCTACAATATGAGAGAAAAAGGTGCCTTTGGAAGATGGAGTGATTCGTTTTCCAGTGGTTACGAACATACAGAGTTGGCACAACTATCTACAATATAAGAGGAAGAGGTGCTACTTTACATCATCAGAGATTAGATCTATATACAACCATCTACAATATAAGAGAAATAGGTGCCACTGGAAGATGGAGTGATTCGTTTTCCAGTAGTTACGAGCATAGAGAGTTGGCACAACTATCTACAATATAAGAGGAAGAGGTGCTACTTTACATCATCAGAGATTAGATCTATATACAACTATTTATAATAGAAGAGGAAGAGGTGCCACTGGAAGATGGAGTGATTTGTTTTCTAATAGTTACGAACATACAGAGTTGGCACAACTATCTACAATATAAGAGGAAGAGGTGCCACTGGAAGATGGTTGGAGTGATTCGTTTTCCAATAGTTACGATTAGATCTATATACAACTATCTACAATATAAGAGGAAGAGGTGCTACTGGAAGATGGAGTGATTTGTTTTCCAGTAGTTACGAACATACAGAGTTGGCAGTGCTTTTAAAAGCAGCAGTTCAGGACTGCCAACTTGTTGGGACCATAACTCCTATGTCATGGACCCAATTGGTCATTATGATCACTCATTGGAATCAGATGGATGTGGTTGATCTTCCAGCAAGAATAAATGGAATCAGTAAAATCTCCAATGCCTTATCTAAGCCTTTGTGTGCTTGATTGTAGATATACGGATTTCCTGATTTAAGATTATATGTAGTAGAAGCAATAGCAGATCTAAAATCATTAAATGAGAGTTTTCTTGATTTTAGATTTTATTACGGCTAGTTTCTTCAGGGTGTTGTAATACTTGTTTCACCCTTTTATTTATAATACTACTTGAAGAACCCAGGATTGACCAATACCACCAGATAAAGCTAGATAAAAAAAAGCAGATGGAAGACCCTGCTGCCAATTAATTTTTTACTTTACATTCTATGTTCCAACATTTCCTTTTGAAAATGTTCAATGGAAAGATTTCAAGAGGTAAAGCACAAGGGCTTCCATAGAGGACACTGTGAGACCACTGGGTGCGGCATACCACCAATACATCTCTTGACCAAATAGATACTTTTCTGTCATCTAAACCAAACAGAAACTTACAAAACAAGAAAAACTAGAATTTAACAAATAAGAAAGAGACAGTTCTTATCTGAAACATCCATAAAATTCGACACGTGCATAAAAGTTTTGATTTCATTTCTTAATGTTTTCCTGCTAACAAGCCTTTCCTAACCATTATTCTTCTTGTTTAGAAATCAGTTTAGTTAAACAAACCTAAGCTCAAGCCTCCATACATCGTAGCCTTTTCCAACTATTACTCTTCTAATTGTTTAGAAATCAGTTTAGCCTAACAAACCTAACCTCAAGCCTCCATGCATCCCAGAAACTCGACAAAAAAACAAGAAGACGACACAAAACATTAACGTCACAACAGTAGCTGCACAAATAACACACCCAACAGGACATGATATAAAATCACCTCAAACTTGAATATTGCTGTTGAACCGCCAAAGAGAGCCGATGCACAGTTCAGCCACAGCAAAATACTCACACCTGACCCCAAGAATCCTCCCAGAAATATATACTCCCTGCGTCGGGCAAGGATTGCTGCTGCTGAAAAGCAGGCAAAAGCCAAGCTCGTTCCCACCAAAGCCGTCCCAACAATGCTGCAGAATTTCCAGAAAAACAAGAATATCATTAGTCCAGGGAGTTGGGTGAAATAGTAGTGGCGTCATTCATAAAAGCCTGAGTCAAGTTAAATTGTCCACCGCAAGGGTGTGAGTAATGATAATGAAGGCATTCCCTAGTATGCAACCCAGGTTCAAATTCCCCACCTCAATTATGCCACCTAAATTCAGCAGTCAAGTGACAAGGTTATAAATCCAACAGGTTATTTTTTAGGTCATGGCCAGTCCGGACTTCAATTAAGTGAATGAGATGGCCAGCTGGAAGCCCACAACAGGATTTCTTTCCATTTATCTTATATATTTGGGTACAATCAAGATTAACCCCGCATATTTGCAAATCTTAAAAACATTCCTTGCCCTAAAATGTGTTACAGGGAAACCCATAACCTCCCACCGAGATTTAAATATAAGACTTCAACTCAGACCACCGTATCAAAAATAAATATTTACCTGGAATCAATGTTTATAACCAAATTCACAAGCGGCCCAAGACTGGCCCCTTCGCATAATGCAGCTGCCATGAGCAATGCCATCCTCTTGTCCTGTCCAAAAACCCCACCCACAATCACTAAAAATAATAAATTACCAATTGACCTTAAAATTGCAAAGAATAGGACAAACCTCATTATACAGATAGGGAGGAATACTTAGAAGCCAGACAATGGAAACCATGCACCCAGACACTGTAAGAAGGCCGCCTATATTGCAGAGAAAGTGCAGGAAAACTCCCCCTGCGGACGCCACCAGCGCGCATGCCAGAGTCAAATAAACCTTTTTCAGATGATTCTGAACACGGGGGCTTATCTTTCTCAGATTTTTAAAGCACTGCAGTCCCTCCCTGAATTGGCACGACCCTGAGATGGGATAGAATATGGTTCATACGACGCCATATCTCAAAGATTGTTGGAAACACAGGCAGGTATTGAATGGCGCAATTTGAAATATTATTATGGTGCGTAGATGATATGGAAAGAATGTCGAAAGCCAAGAGTATTGATGCAAAGCATTTTGTTCTGTGATGTAACGGTCGCTTGAAAATTCTCGACTTAATTTTGTCCGAACATGCCGCATCTAGAATATGATAGAGATATCTATCAATATCAGAGAAAGAGGATGTAGATGTGGATGTGGAGTACTATTTCGTTTTAATATTGTTTTTTAATAAATAAGTTTTAATATATTTAGATTTTTTTAATGCATAATTAGTAATATCCTTTAAACTAGCAATAGCATGTGTACAATGTAATGTGAAGGTATATGCTATTTGATTTAGAAGGATAGTTATTACTTTTGTAGTTGATGTTGATAAGGGGTGTGATTGATTTTGTAAGTGGATGAATATAGATGAAACATTACATTTAAAAATGGAACATTCTTTAAGAATCACACAATAATGCATGAATGCATTAGTGTAAGTGTAAAAGTAACTTGATTTTATCTTAATATGTGTTAAAATACTAATTTTACTTTATAATATGGCTAGGTCTACTTAAATAAATATATAGATAAGCGTTGACCAACAATTTTTATAAATGTTGTATTTTTCATTGTTTTTAATCCATTTAATCAAGGCGAGTATCTTCTCATATCAACAAACCAAGCATCTTTGATCCTTGTAAGCCTTGCAAATATGAAGAGAGTTCTATAATTCTATCAAGAGACAACAAGTTGTCCCCGATCTCATAGTAATGAGAGCAACTAACTACAAAATAGTCTTTGGTTTTAGGGTCCATGGAACAAATTTCACAAATGCAATACTTTCAAAGAATATGTTAATCAATCTCTATACCGAGGTGGTGTGAAAAACTCTTGATTAATTGTACTAATGAAACTTTTAGATTGCAATGTAATTGAAGCCTAGTGTAACTTAAGATTGGATGATCCCATCCTCAAAGTGAAGACATGTACTAAAGTAGTGTCAAAGCTTTCGGGATAAACGTTCTTGAGACTTGAACAACTAAGATCATATATATTTATTTATTTCCCTTTTAGATAGATTTGTTACATCGATTGAAAATAATGTGGGACTGGACTATGTTGTGTTACTTGCATAGACAATTTGAATGTTTGATACAAGTATTTGAAGAAATCAACTCAAAAGTTGACCATCTATTTAAGTTTGTGTATCATAATTACCACTTGAAATAACCCAACAATAATGCGAGGCATTATAAATCCAAAGAAGAAATGATATACATAGAGGTAATCATTCTTTAAAATCAATCGATTAGTACCATATAGAAGAATGTGTAACAAGTAAGCGAAGAAGATAGAAACTTTGTAGGTGTTATAAACAATCACACATATAACCATTGCAAAATAAAACTTCCAATGCTAATCAATGACATTATGCACATATAATACCTACCGAAGGAAAATTTTTTTATAGAGAGATGAAGACCGAAACAAACAAGTAAAATAGTTGCACAAACCGATCGGATCCAACACAAATAAAGAAAGAAACTTTGAAGGTCGGGCACCTCAAAACCAGGTCAATATGACCAAACGTTCTTCATAATGAAGGAAGTGCAACGCACACCCATGCCATGGATTTTCCTGGACTTACTGCTCATAATCCTTTGGCTTTTCTCCAAAAGTACGTGCCTTTTCTCGCTCACAGACACAAATAAAGAGGGGGAAGGACTAGGAGTCAAAACATCAACAACACCATCCTCCATGGGCAGCAGTTTTGGGCTTCCATGGTTTTGCTTCCCATTCGAAAGGAACCCCATTCCCCAAAACAGGACACTGTAATATATTCAAGACGACGATCAATTCGAATCTTCCCTTACAAGGTGGCCACACACCAATAATTTGCTCTCCAAATCTAGGGCTCTGTATCGTCCACAACAACACTCTCAAAGATTCAAATCGGTGTCTCCCAACTTCCACCCGAGCTACTCACCGACCGCTCTGCATCTCCCTCAATGAAGTCCACCCTGAACAAACCCTAGTAAATAAATGGAAGAAAAACATGGAAGAAGATGAAACAAAGGCACCCAC
This sequence comes from Taxus wallichiana var. yunnanensis, assembly GCA_018340775.1. NCBI lineage: Eukaryota > Viridiplantae > Streptophyta > Pinopsida > Cupressales > Taxaceae > Taxus > Taxus wallichiana. The sequence goes on along the minus strand of CM031244.1, from coordinate 508,448,639 downwards.
AACAGCGTATGCATCATGATTCACAAAGAATCTCCGCTTTAAAATTGAAAAGGAGGTGACCCTAAACCAATCGCAAATATAACATGCAATCAGCATCTTTGTGGAGGAAGCGATTCAACATGCAATTGTTGTTGTTTCCATTTAACCGTTAAAAATAGAAAATACGATAAACGATCGTCAAATTGGCCATCAAATTTAACACAGTCCGTGAATGTCCACAAAGCCCTTTTCCATAGGGGTAACGCCCGGCGTAATGATATTATGCAATTGGCAATGACCATTCTCTCGTGCCCTTGCTTTTGGGAGTGGTCGACGTTACACCATTCACGAAATGAGGTGAATTTGTAGTTCTATGTTAAAATTTAATTTAATTTAATTTTTTGTAAAGGCTGTTAAGAACAGATTTGAGATGATAATGAGGATTTTTTCCAGTGTAAGGAGATGAAAATGAGGGATTTTTTCATAATGATACCGGGATGTTGTCAATTTCAACGCAGTTGCGATGCTTCTATACTGTTAATTTTCCTCGGATCAAACTAAGGCAATTAATGCAAGCCGTGAAATTGTACCAAAAACACCAGAGAAGTCATCAACGTTAATCGGGACAGGAAAAATCAAATTGTCCATCAGGTGTTTTGGGACAGTAGAGTTTCAAATGCTTCCAAGTCGGAGCGGTGTTTTCAGGACCTCAAGAAGAATTCAATCCCGGGTTCTATTTACTGCAGACCTTTTCGCCTTAGTAAGTTGTTGACCTGCGTATGAAAATACAGGTATGAATTCGTCACATCTAAAAATGTATGTTGAGCTCTTAGACTTTAAAACCATAAGTTTCTGAGGAATTACATGCATAGTTAATGAGTGTCTGTAGATATTATCAAACTATAGTGAATTTAGATTTTGTCGTTAATTGATTGAATTTTAAACTGCATTTGCAGGTTTTATGATTGATTTCAAGTCTGATATTTACTGCAGAACTTTTTGCCTTGGCCAGGTAAATTTGATGTGGAGGCCCAATCGATCATTTATTTGATAATGTAAATCCCCAACTCTGTTTTATGAGAAGTACTTGTAAATTAAATGGTATCACAAATATATGGCTGGAAGAATTAGTAAGTAATTTTATTTTTTAGATTATAAATCTTATTCATTTTGTACGATCTTTCATTCACCTCTGCCATTTCATTAACCTATTAACAAAAACCCAGTAATCAGTTAAGTTTACTAATTTTCAACAGTTAGAACACTCGGAATAAGTAGGCTTTCTGCAACTATCCTTAAGAGTAAGAATAAAGGGTGAGGAGGTCACATGGCGGGGGAGGTCGGTGACATTAAAGACCCGAGGGCACGTCGAGGGCTAATATGGCCGAGTCTCGCAGAAACACACCATGGGGTCACATGTGTCGTTAGGTTGGGAATGTGTATTTCATGGCTAAGCAAGGCGCTCTGCAAATTATCCACACACTTGTGGGAATCATCTCTTTGTTTGGTGGGTAGAAGAGATTCAGACACCTGTCGATGATACCCAAGATGTTGTAGCGGAAGAGCATCTCCATGCTTCCTATAAATGAGGCCTCCATCTTTCTATTCTTATCCACTAATTCTACTCCCACTTTACATATTCGTCGACTTTTGCAATTGTTTGCACCACTCGTGTACAAAGAGGTGGTTTCTTGTTTACATTTTCCAGCATACTCCTCACCTTGTTTCACCGTATGCAACAAACATGTCTCCAACCCGATCAATTTAAATTTTCTAGCGTACTCCCAACTGTGCCAACATAAGAGCTCTCGAACAAGGTATGGACAACCATCAAAACATAAAATATAGAGGAATTTTGTTAGATGTAGTTGCAAATGTTTTGGTAGACATGTATTCAGAATGTGGAACCTTACATAAAGGCACGTGAACTGTTTAGCAGAATGCAACTTATGTTCTTCTCTCAAACATCTATCATAGATCATAGAATATATTTTACAACAAATTACACCTCCAACAAACTTAATAACATTATCCTCACCGGCGTAAGTTGCAACTCATGTGCAAATTACTAGTATATTCAAAATGGGATCATGCCTTCAAATTCATCGAGAATGGAAACAGAAAATTTGGCCAAAAAAATTGAAGTTCATTAGTTGCTTATTAAAAATTCTAAAAGAAGTTATGGGATTAAAAATACCTATAAATAAGGGGGTCTTAAGTGGACGCATTTTTTGAAAAAAAAAAAATTCAACTTGTACGAGTTTTTGAAATAGTTACACTCAAAATTGGAAGATGTTGTATAAACATGAATCGTAGCATTTTGAGTCTAGTTTCTAAGCTACTAAATTTTATTGAAAATGAGATAAGTTTAAGTGGGTCAAATAACTAAAATACCAACAGGGGCTCCTATTTTTGTTAAAAAACATAACAGAGTGACTTTGTGTGCCCCCACCATTTTTAGCACCATTTAGTATTTTTGAAAACCCTTTGGTAGAAAGATATCTAGGAGCATCTAGTTTGGGATACATTTTTTTATATATTTTTTTAGAGTATTTATTTTTTAATGATTTTTCTAGTACAAAATTTTAAATTTAAAAACATAACAAAGCTTCGATTGTGCCCCCTAACTACCTCAAAAAAATATTGAAAATTAGATTTTTTTGAATGTGTATAGAATTTGGCCTAGTTTGGGCTAGTATAATTTTTTTCAATTTTGATGAGCAAAAAAAAGTTATACGATGAAAGATAGACGTGTTTAAACTTCAAAAAATAGCTATAAAAAGGCATTGTTAGAAAATAAATAATATGGAAACCTTATATTAGTCAAAAAATTTGAAAAATTATATTTTTAGAAAGTAGATAGTCTTGCTCTACATCATGGTATAATTTTTATAAATGAATCGATTTTTATGTCAATTTATGATGGAGGAAGAGAGATTTTGCATTTTCCTGCAAAAACATGGTTTGTTGTGTTTGTGCAGGTCCATGCCTTAGGCTTGGGAATCCAAACCGGATCCCAAGGCTTGAGGCATGGCAGAAAAAGTGAAAAGGTAAAACGTATGTGTTATAAATGTGTACGCATTATAATGTGCACGCACTATAACACATACATGTTATAACGCGTACGTGTTCTTCATAGTATAAACATTGTATGTGTTTTGGCATGCTTTTATTTACAAAAATAAATGTTTAAGTATAATATTTTTAAATTTATTTTTGTAAATATAAGAAATTAGGGTCACTCTACACCTTATGGAACTAGTCTCACAACTCCATGAGTCATGGTTTAGGAGATAGTTTTTATATAATATAATTTAGTCAATACATAGGTAATTTTCAGGATTTCACATTCAACCTAAAGCTTTTAGTGTTTAAATTATACAATCAAAACCTTAAACCTAAACCCTAAACCCTAGGCCATAAACCTAAACCCTAAATTAAACCTTGAGCCCTAAACCTAAACCCTAAACCTAAACCTTAAACCTTGAACCATGATCCATAAACCCCAAAACCTAAACCTACACCCTAAAAACTAAACCCTAAACCTTAAACATTCAACCCTTACCTACCATGAGCCCTAAACGCTAAACCCATGAGCCTTAAGCCCTAAAAACCATGAACCATGAGCCCTAAATGCTAAACCTAAACCCTAAATAAAAACTAAATCCTAAACCCTAAACCCCTAAACCCTAAACCCTAAACCTTAAACATTGAATCCTAAACCCTAAATCACAAAACCTAAGCCTTAAACCCTATACCTTATCCATGAGCCCTAAAATCTAAACCCTAAACCCTAAACCATGTACTCTAAGCCCTAAACCCTAAACCCCGAGCCTTAAGCCCTAAACCCCGAGCCCTAAACCATAAAACCTAAAATTTAAGCCCTAAACGTTAAATCCTAAACCCTAAACCATAAACCTCGAACCTCTGAACCCTAAACCCTAAACCCTAAATCCTAAACACTAAATCCTTAACCCTAAACCCTAAACTTAAACCTTAAACCTTAAACCCTTAACCCGATCCCTAAACCCTAAAACCTAAACCATAAACCCTAAATCCTAAACCATAACCCGAACCTTAAACCCTTGAACCTTGAACCCTAAACCTTAAACCTAAACCATGAGCCCTAAACCCTAAACCTCAAACCATATTTCATCAATATTTCTTAGTCTTGTGCCTAGAACCATCATTGAGTCTGTTTGTACAACTACCTTGTTTATGAGAGGTGGGACAAGTAACTAAATGGATATGACATCTACCTTGTGCCTTGTAATGCATATTACACATCTTTGCCAAACTTGTTTCTCCCACATATACTTGTGCTCTTGAATGTAAATTTCTTCACACTTTGAAACAAATTTCACATTTCTCATATTTCCATGTATGGTATTATACAAGCCAGGATGACTCATTGGAAGTTGGAAAAATAACCATCACAACACAAAAATTAATCTCAAAGGAAATAGAAGAAACATAGAGAATATACCAATGCGGAGGTGTAGGATCATAACCGAATTTCTTGTAGTATCCTCTCCTTTGGAGAAAGAGAAATCTCTTTTGCTACTGGAATGGATAGAAAATTTGACAGAACTTCCTAAAGTGTTCAAAATAAGCATAACAGGGGAATGGCTAAGAACACAAAGGGTTATCAATCACCTAGTAAATATTTCTTGTTTAGTTCTGAATGGGAGTCAGCTAGCCTACGACTTAGTGACCTTCCATTCATTGATAATTCCTTCTATGATAAACCCATGGATGCTTTAAAAATGCCTTAAAAAGATAGGGGTAGTCATCAAGCCTAGTGAAGGGTGTGATGTGATTTCAAACAACTTGAAATTCATATAGATTTAGAGGTCATAACACAAATTTACAAATATCTCTATCATTATAAATGGAAGCCAAGTAACGGTGTCTCCTTGTATCTAAGGATCGAGGACTACTGGGTTGTGGAAGGATTGGACATTCAAGAATATGACATTTCCCTCCTTAAAATATCAACAGATGAAAGACATTGAATTATGATGACTCTTTTGAATATTTTACCTGAACAAAGTCGATGAACCCTTTTCTCAGTTGAATACTCTATCTAATACTAATTAAGAATGGGTAAGACACAGAACATTACAATGAGTGAAATATTTCCCATGTGATGGGAAAAATAAGATAGTTGTATTGGGTAATATTTCTTTGTACTGAATTGTTCTTGGATATCTGGCATTTCCTCCTTTAAAATATCAATAGATGAAAGGCATCAAATTGTGATGACTCCCTTTGAATGTTCTACCTACGAAGCAAATGAACCCTTTTTAGTTGAATACTCTATCAATACTAATAAGAATGGGTAAGACACAAAACATTATAATGAGTGAATGGGTGAACCTAAACCCTAATCCATAAACCCTAACCCTTAAACCCTAAACACTAAAAACTAAACCCTAAGCCTTAAACCCTAAACCCTAAACCTGTGCCTAAACCTAAACCATAAACCCTTAAACCTTAAACCCTAAACCCTAAACCCTAAACCTTAAACCATAAACCCTAAACTATACCATTAACCCTAAACCCTAAACCCTAAAACATAAACCATAAACCTTGAGCCCTAAACCTAAACCTAAACCCCCAACCCTAACCCTTAACCCTAAAATAACACCTAAACCCTAAACCCTAAATCTTAAGCCATTAACCCTAAACTCTAAACCCTAAATCCTAAACCCTAAACCCTATTTTTACTACCCTAAACCCTAAACCCTAAACCCTAAACCCTAAACCTTAAACCCTAAACCCTAAAAGATCCCTAAACCCTAAACCTAAACCCTAAACCCTAAACCCCTAAACCCTAAACCCTAAACCCAAAAAAGGCCTAAATCCTAAAACCTAAACCCTAAACACTAAACCCTAAACCTAAACCTAAAACCTAAAACCTAAAAGCCCTAAACCCTAAACCCTAAACCCTAAGCCAAATACCTAAAACCTAAACCCTAAACCCTAAACCATAAACACTAAACCCTAAACCCTTGAGCCCTAAACCTGAACCCTCAACCCTCAACCCTAAACCACTAACCCCAAGCCCTAAAAATCCTAAACCCTAAACCCTGAGCCCTAAACCCTAAACCCAACCCTAAACCCTAAACCACGATCCCTAAACCCTAAACCCTAAAACTAAACCCTAAACCCTAAACCCTAAACCCTAAACCATAAACCCTAAAGCCTAACCCCTAGCCAAACCCTAAACCCTAAACCTTAAACCTCTAAAGCCATAAAGCCCTAAACCCTAAACCCTAAAACCTAAACCCAAATCCTAAACCTAAACCCTAAAACCTAAACCTTAAACCCTAAACCCTAAACCCCTAAGCCTTAAACCCTAAACCTTAAACCTTAAAACACTAAACCCTAAACCTAAACTGAAACCTAAACCTAAACCCTAAGCCCAAAACCCTAAACCTAAACCCTAAAACTAAACCTAAACCCTAAACCTAAACCTAAACCCTAAAAACCCCTAAACCCTCAACCCCGAGCCCTAAACCCTAAACCCTCAACCCCGAGCCCTAAACCCTAAACCTTAAACCCTGAGCCCTAAACCATAAACCTAAACCCTGAACCATGAGCTCTGAACCCTAAACCCTAAACCCTAAACCCCAAACCATGAGCCCAAAAACATAAACCCTAAACCCTAAACACTAAATCCTAAACCATAAACCATAACCCTTAAACCCTAAACCTAAACCTGAACCCCGAGCCCTAAACTCTAAAAACCCTAAACCAAAGCCCCGAACCCTAAACCCTAAAACCCAAACCCTAAATACTAAACCCTAAAACCTAAACCTTAAACCCTAAACCCTAAAACCAAATACAAAATCCTAAACCCTAAACCCTAAACCCTAAACCTTAAACCTAAACCTAAACTAAACTAAACCTAAACTATGAAACCTAAACTTTAAACCCTAAATCCGAAACCCTAAACCCTAAACCTAAACCCTAAACCCTTAACCCTATAAAACCATAAACCATAAACCATAAACCGTGAAAGCTAAACCATGTGCCCTAAACCATAAACCCTAAAACCTGAACCATGAGCCCTAAACACTAAACACTAAACCCTAAACCCTAAACTTTGAGTCTTAAACCTTGAACCCGAGCCTTGAACCTTAAACCCTAAAACCTAAATCATAAACCTGACCCAAAGGAAAGTCCTAATAAGATCATTCAACGTGTTTTGTGTAGAATAATAGTGTTTAAGGTGATCAATCAACTCATTTAGTTTTAATGAGAGACTACTTCCTCTCGAAGGCCTAAAGTGAGGATCTCATTTTAGTAAGAAGTAGACAAGCATCATAGAGCTGATTCGTGGTCACTAAAGTGAATTATGGACCAAATTTCAAAATTAGTACCAATTCAAGTAGTGGTAGGGCCAAAATCCAATCCAGAAGGTCAAAAAACCTACAAAATGACTATATGTTTTCACAAAACAAAGATTGATTACAATATATATGGCTTGAAAGTTTTAGGTCATTGTTGAAATTCGAAAATGAGTAAGTATTGACCAGATTAGATTTTGAAAAACTATCTTCTAGATTATAACTGTTAGAGCTATGGGACCACTTCCATCAGGTGCAGAGTGACCCTAACTTCTTATATTTACTAAAATAAATTTAAAGTATAAAGAAATAATAAAAGAAATATTATACTTAACATTTATTTTACTAAATATGGCTCCTTCCAGCCCCTACAAACTTCATATAGAGCAAAACGCGTATGTGTTTTAGGTTCATAAATTCCCAAGCCTAGGAAAACATAACGCGATTGCGTTATTGTAAAACACGATCACGTTTCATTCATTTTCGGTTTTTGTCCACTTTTTGGCCCCCCAACTTGGTGCACTTACCCTTGGCTCGTTAATAGATTAAAAAAGTTATCAAATTATAAATAAACTAAACGTACAATTTACTCGCGACTAATGGTAGTTTCCAAATTGGTAATGATTGCTAATATGTAATTTGTGTTTCGTGAATAGCCTTGTTTCTTTCTAATATAGTCTAGTGACAAATTATGTTTGGACGTCCCATAATTACCTTCATTTATTCTACGATAGAAAGACAAATAGTTATAGAGATTAAAAAGCTATTGTAGTTTTGTGTAAATGGGGCCCAAAAAAGATAAAAGAAAACTATGGGTGTCAACATCGAGGTGAAACAATCATAAAGATAATAACATTATGCATAATTGATTTTTAATTCTACAATGAATGTGAGAACTTGAGATTAAAATGTTATTCTAGAATCCAAATCATTGTGATTGGGTACCATTAAAGAGATGAATAATTTACAATCAATTAATGTTATATTATTTTTGAATATTTCCTATATGTTATTATGCAAATAACAACAAAAACTTGCACAAGCCGGGTTATCAACAAAGTGGTGTTAGTGTGCAGTAAAGCTCATTACCACAATTAGGTGACATTATCTCCCAATATTCTAATGAGAATGTATCTCATAGGGATTTTTGTGATTAAGTCTCTCCATAATGACCAAATGTAATCATGGCCCTCAAGGAAGGGCTCAAACTACATCTTCAACTAAGATGCGCTTAAGTAAATAACAATGCATAATGAAATGCTTGAAAATAAACAATCCAGTGAAAGGATTGAAACTTGTAATAAAATTATATTAGTTTCTAGTTATTATACCATCAAGGTGTAATTGCAAATCAATGGTACAAGAGGTGATAATATGTATTATTATATGATAGTAGTCTTGCAAATGCAAGTTGAAGATCGAATTGCCACTTAAGTACCGTAGTAGGCCCACAACTTGGTAGGAACAAGATATAGTTAACTTATTAGGGAAAAAAAAGGTAGAGCCATGATAAAGGTTTGGAGATCGGGTATAAAATAGACTAGGGCCATATTATGAACTTATCATTATTTCATGTATGGCATATCAAGATATTCATCCAAAACTTCACATATAGACAAACGTTCAACGCCAATAAGCTAGAAATATAGAAAATTAATCACCCACTATATTTCCATGCACTTAGTAGTTAGTGTAGACCTATAATATGAATTGATGCGAGTAGTGCAGTGACTTAATGAGATTTAGATGTGTGGAGCCTACTTGGAAAATGCTCTAAGAAAAATATTGCCTCAAGTTCAAAGAAATTTTTGAAATGATAGAAGGTTCGAGGAAGTGGTCGAGGTAGTTGGGTTCTAGCCTAGGCCAAGGTAGACATAGTGGTGGTGACCTAGTGATTAGTTCAAAGAGCTCCAAGTTTAAGATAGAGATTCTCTTCACAAATAAATTTTAAAGGGTGAAAGGGAGAAAAATGTATGAATGTTAAGGTCCAACTTGTAAAAATTTTCATCTTGAGTTGGGAGCATAAGTAAAGTTCATGAGAAGATGTGAGAGGACCAAAGTGCTCAAATTGACGTAGCAACATAGTGCTTCAAGTAAGGAAATAATGTGTTTGGTATATTTTCCTTGTTGTGTTTGATAAAAAAATTATTGTAAAAGTGATCAATGCTTTTGTTTTGAAGTTTTAAATTGTCTCTTTTATATTATACATTCTTGAGACTTCAATGTTGAAGAAAATTCATTTCCCTCGAGGATCTAGACTTCAAATAAAATGTGTGTCCTTTAAATAATCCAAATTGTTGTCATTCATATAAAAAAAGAATGTATCTATGTTTTCAACATTTGAATGCTATGTGATGAGAAAGTAGATTTAATTTGTTACATTTTAGGTGGAGTTATTTCTCTTAACATGTTTGATATTCCACAAACTAGTATTTTATTATTAACTCTTTTAGTATGGAAAACATGATATATTTGAAAGCGGGTTGGAATTAATGTATAATGTATCTTTTAAATGGTTGTATCCATAATACTATCACCCAAAAATATTTTGTGATTCAATATAATTACTTATTTTAAAAAAATGTTCTTAACTTTTAGGACGTGTGTACTAAATTTACTCTTGTCATATGAAGTGTAAATATCTATATTTTTTTAATCATGGAAGGCTTGGTTGAATATATACTTTTCACTATGAAAATTTGATAAGCCATTCAAATATCATCCCCGAAGGTCTATTGAAGAGGTTATAGTCCAATTAGAATATAAATAAATTAGCAATTGGCCTTAATGTGTAAAGTATGTCATGAAGATTTCCCCAAACCCTTAGGTAAGTGTTTTCACCATTTTTAGGTTTGATTAGGGTTTTATACTATGATCAAACAAGGAATGTAATATGAACTACATAGGGTTTCTCTGACTAATAAATTCCAACATTAATCTTTAATATCATAATAACACATTAATACTTGTAACAAATGTACATGATACAATACAAACTCACAAATACATGTGATTGAGTGAACTTAGCTGATTACAAGTGATTATGGGTAAATATGGGTGATTTGGATGTTGAAATAGGGGTATCTAAAGAATGAATGAGAATGCTCCAAATGCTGAAACTATGACCTAAGAATCTACTATAAATGGGTAGGACCATTTGTATGGTCTTGAATTATTTGTATGGTTTTGCATCTTGGAACAATGGTTTGTGACTTCTCGGGTTTCTTATTTGTTTAATTATCTTTATTGCTCTTTATCGGTCACTTCGATCGATCACATTGTGAAGGTATCTAAATAATCTTATCAATATATCAAAAGCTTAACCATGGATGAAGTCCTACAAAAAAACATAAGTTTAGTTGTGGGCACCCTTGTGCACCATCGACGTCACTACTACTCCAAAGAGGCCTCAAACCACACATCGTTCTCCACCTAGCATGTGATATCTAGTTATAGTGCAATCAGATTTGACATCCTTCCTTTGAAAATGCTTGACTTGATTTTATCTCTTGAAAATCTACTTGAGTGAGTGAATTTGAGTGATTGAAAATGTGGGAAGTAGTCCCCTAGACCTAGTGGGAAGCTTTAGACTTGTAGATAGTGTTGCCCTATTGAATTTGCACAATTATGTTTGGAATGTAGGGAGCTTTGGGTGCCTTTTCTGCTAAATTTTACAATAGAGTCCATAAAAGTGTTAGGTCCTAAATGACGTGAATTTCACTTGGTTATATATGATTCCAAAGGTTATTTGATGCGATAAAATTAGTAGGAACTTGAAAAGTTCATAACTTGTGCTCCAGGATTGCTTAATTGGGTTCATTTTTTTTTAACCATTGTTTTTGACGAGATGAACGCTAGTCATCAACCTACCCTACCATTTTGAGCACGTTTTGACACATTGTCATTTTTATGGGCCGGATTCCACCATGTGAGGGCTGAAAATTAGAATTTAATTTTTAATTCAGTTTTTTTCCTATTTTAGAGAATTAGTTAATGTTAGTCTCTTATATGCATTGTGAGTTGGAAATTCCTCTAATTTAGGCATGTAGACAATGCATGGAAATTTTTTTGTGCAAGTACGAATAAGCATGCGAACTTACTTAAGAATAATGAGGTTCTAGTAAAATAGCTAAAAATAACAATTTCCGCCACTAGAGTAGATTTAGTGAAAGTTAGAATTTATTGGGCAACTGGAGTTGGGAGTTGTTTTCCTATTTACGAAAAAATTTTAATTCATGATTAAACAACGAAGAAGGAGATCAATTTTCTTTTGGAGTTCAATTTATTTGCGATATATTGAGTGTGTTTAATTTGGCTACATTATTATTTAAGTTACAAAGGATGACTATAAGGAGGAATAAGTGACCCAAAGAATAATGTGTAATGGGAATTTTGGGACCAAAGTGAGTAAGGTCAAAACCATACACTAGGGTTAGGACCTTACATATGTTCCTACCCCTAATGTACTTTTTTTGACCTAAAAGTGATCATCTACAATATAAAGTGTGGAAGCTAAAATGTGGTGTTTCTTATTGTGTTTCATGCATTCAATTATAAGAAATTATCGATATAAGAGTGAGTAAGAGCAAGAAATATAGACAAGAGACCTAAGGATGTACTGGATAAGAATGGGTAAAGTGTACTTGTTTGAGTAAAAGAGCAATGTCAACAACAACAACATGTCAAAGACTATAATTACTAAATTTGAGTGTTTACATTTGCCTCTCATTAAAGTATGAAACGAGTTTACATGTTTATGGGAAAATATACCTCGAGTGTGTAGACACACTTTATCTTCACTTGATGTTTGTTTTGTAAGATCCCATTGTATTGGTGTTGGCACGCTCCATGATGAAACTTACAACATAGAGTGTAGTCAATGTCCATGATAAAGAATTGAACTTTAACTCAAATGTAAAGATGTAATGTAAATGAAATATGAAATTGTAAAGAGTGAAATAAAGAGATGCAAAACATGGAAGGAATACACCTATTTATTTTTTGGAGGGAAGAATTTCTGTTCTTTACTTGTAATTGGAGATTTGGATTGTTGAACTTTGTCGAAGAATTGGGGTGATCATTCCCCAATTGTGTCGAGGATATGCTAGAGTATTGGGTGTATGGAACCTAACACACGAATGCCTAGAAAAATAAGAATAATAAGGATCCAAATCACCTCATGAACTAATATGATTTGTGTATCAAATTCATGAGAAACTATGATATCTTCCCACACAGTGTAAGAGGAGAAGAAGGACTACCTACAAAGAACTTATCCATTTTACTAACTTCCATAACCTCATGGACCACACCACTATAGACAAATTTAGGTATAATTTTATAAATTAGGAAACACAATAAAAAAGAGAATGAATTTCCCCATACTCTCCCATGTGTGCAAAATTAAGAAATCCTGAATAGAATTGAAATGTTTTGAAATATATCTTGAAAAAGGAGACCCATGTCCCCAATATTCTTTAAACCGAGTGTTGTGGAGAAGGAGTATAACATTTCATGCCCCGTGAAACTTATTTGAATTGATTAATCTAAGTCTGAAACTATGCCAAAACCTATACATGAAGGTGAAAATATGAAAGTGATGATAAAATTGTTGAAACTTCCCTAAGGAAAGAGCAACCCATTTTAGAAATGGGTCAAGGAACTTGAACGATCCTGATCAGTATTGTACATTTTTAAGCTTATTTTTTTGAGTTGTTTGTGTTTGATGTTGTTTCGAGTATTGTTTCAAGTTCTTTCTTATGTTTGAGCCCAAAATTATGTAGTATCGGTGTATGTATGTTGAGATATGGAGCTAAATTACTTAAGTTTAGCATGCTATATCAACTTGCTGGAAAACAAAGTAACTAACATCGGTTATGAAGGGACCGACATCGGTCAGGCAAGGAGGAACCATCATCGGTTAGGGATAACCGACATCGGTTACTTGTGCGTGAGTGTTTTATTTAACTCACGGGAATTAGATCTAATTTTAGTATTAAAGAAGATATATTGATTATAATTGCATGGCTAAGTGCCCTAAGTTTGTATAATGTATTTATAAGATAGAAAGCTAGGGTTAGAGAGAGAGTTAATGATTATTGTGAAAATAATTGTGAGAGAGAGAATTCTTGGAGAAGAAGGAGAAACTTGAGAGAAAGAAAGTATTGTACATCGTGAGAGGTGTGGAAGATTGTAAATCTTCATTGTATATCTTTTGAAATCTTTGGATAATAGATTGACTTGTTTCTTGGTGGATGTAGCCCACACTAGGTGAACCACGTTAAATCTGGTGTTGATTTATATCTCTTGTTTTGTATATTTCTTCTGGTAGAATATCCACTTTTATTACATGTATGCTTAGATCTGATATATTATTTGTACAACCTGTGTGCTAACCCCAACAACTGGTATCAAAATTTGTTTGAGGGTTTTGTGTGTTGATAGATTTACTCAGATGGTTTTTTGATTGAGTGGGAGCTACAACAATGGTAGAAGAAAAATAAATACAAGGTAGAGAAGTTTGACGACCGAAATTATCAATTATGGAAGATGCAGATTGAGGATTATCTGTATCAAAGAGATTTGTACTTACCGTTGGATGAAAATTCTAGACCTATGAAGATGACTGATGAAGAATGGAATATTCTTGACAGAAAGGATTTGGGATCTATAAGATTGAGCTTGACAGCATTTGTGGCTTCTAATATATAGATAAGTGACATCTACAATAGAGTTAATGAAATCTCTTGATAATTTATATGAAAAACCTAGTGCTTCAAATAAAGTTTATTTGATGAAGAAACTATTTAGTTCTAAGATGCATGAAGGTGGATCTGCATCTAGTCATTTGAATGATTTTGATCTATTGTAAATCAATTAAAATCGGTTGATATTATGTTTGATGATGAAGTGAAATCACTCTTATTCTTATGTTCTTTTCCTGATAGTTGGGATAACTTGGTAATGGTTGTTAGTAATACAACATCTGCTAATAATATTTTGAATTTTGATGATGTGGTTAGTATAATATTGAATGAAGAAATTCATAGAAAAGTACAGAGGAATCATCATCTGGGAATGTTTTGAATGTAGAAAGCAGAGGCAGGAAGAAGGAGAGATCCAAGAGTAAGAATAATGGGAAATCAAAGTCAAGGAATGACATATCTAAATCCAGAGGTAAGGGAATTACCTGTTGGAATTGTGGAAAGAAAGGACATGCAAAGAAAGATTGTTGGTCAAAGGATAAAGAGAACCAACACCCAAACAAAGGTAAAGAGGAAAATATTGTAGTAGAGGTAATGCAAGATGATCTTATTCTTTCTTTGGATAATAGAATAGAATCATGGGTTTTAGATTCAAGAGCTTCTTTCCATGTAACCCTAATAAGGGTTATTTAGAAATTATGTCCAGGAAATTTTGGGCATGTTTATTTGGGTGATGATGAACCTTGTAGTATTATTGGTAAAGGGGAAGTTCATCTAAAATTGTAGAATGGAAATACATGGGTATTGAAAGATGTGAGGCATGTGCCAAGCCTCAAGAGGAATCTTATTTCTGCAGGGACAACTAGGTGAATCTGGTTGCATGGTTACATTCACAAAGAGACTCTTGGAAAGTCACCAAGGGTGCCTTTTTGTTTTGGCAAGAGGAAAGAAGGTAGGAATGTTATATTTATCTACATGTGTTATTGATTCCTTTTTTGTATTATCTACTTCAGATTCAGATGCATGTATGTGGCATAATCGGTTGGGCCATATGAGTAAAAAAGGAATGCAGATCTTAAAGGCTAAGGGTAAGTTATCAGATTTGAAAGATTTAGATCTTGATTTTTGTGAGCATTGTGTCTTTGGAAAGTAAAAGAGAGTGAGATTTCTCAAAGTTGGGGAAACTAAGAAGGAGAAGAAATTGGAGCTTGTACACTCAGATGTGTGGGGACCAGCCTAGGTAGCTTCTCATGGAGGATCCCAATATTATGTTACTTTCATTGATGATGCTATAAGAAAGGTATGGTTTATTGTATTAAACATAAATATGATGTTTTGAGACTTTTAAAAGATGGAAAGCCCTTGTTGAGAATGAATCAAATTCAAAGTTAAAGTGCCTTAGATCTGAAAATGGTGGTGAATATTGTAGCAAGGCTTTTAATGATTATTGTTTAGTGAATGGAATACGTAGAGAAAGAATGGTTCCAAGAACACCAAAAGAGAATGGTGTTGTAGAAAGAATGAACAAGACAATCATGGAACATGCTAGAAGTATGAGGATACATGTTGGATTTCCCTTGCAGTTTTGGGCAAAGAAGTAATTGATACATGGTTTATTTGATTAACCGTGGGCCTTCAAGTTCACTAGATGGAGGAATACAGAGGAAGCTTGGACTGGAAAAGAGGTAGATATTTATTTTCTTAAAGTTTTTGGTTCATAAGCTTTTGTGCATATTGATAAGGAAAATAGAAAAAGTTGGATGCAAAATCCAAGAGATGCACTTTCATTGGTTATGGATCTAGTGATTTTAGATTCCGTTTTTGGGATTTAGTAATTCTAAAATTATTAGGAGTCGTGACATTGAATGGAATGAAAAGAGAATGTACAAGGATCAAATTTTGGTACCAAGGATGAACCGGTTGAGAAGTTTGTGAATGAAAATGAACTCTCGGATATTTAAAACTCATACCTACATAGGGTTACACAAGTAACCGTGTCGATGTCGGTTGACCCCGACCGACATTGGTCACCTGAACCGATATTCGATTCTAGAAGAGAAAACCAACATCGGTTAGTAGAACCGATGTTCGTTGGTATAGGTGTGATGATGTCGGTCACTGTTAGATTGGATACAAATGTCTAGGAGGTCTAGAATGAGCCTCCAAAGTACCCCAAACTCTTGTGAGAAGGTCACAAAGGGTAAGTAAACCTCAGAAATATTTACACCTTCTCTATCTTATTTATTATTGATTGATAATGGTGAACCATAAAGTTTTGAAGAAGCAATGTAGGATGAGACCCACGTACAGTGGGAGCATGGCATGGATGAGGAGATGGATTCTTGGAACAAAACCAGACTTGGGATTTGGTTAAGTTTCCAAGTAGTAAGAGGACATTGCAGAACAAATGGGTTTACAGGATCAAGGAAGAAGAGGGTGGACAAAAAAGGTACAAGGCAAGGCTTGTAGTAAAGGGATTTACACATAAAGCAGGTATTGACTTTGGTGAAATATTTTCTCTTGTTGTTAAAGATGACTTCTATTTATACTATATTGAGTTTAGTTGCAGTAGATGATTTTCATTTAGAGCAACTAGATGTGAAGACAAATTTTCTTCATGGTGATTTGGATGAAGAGATTTATATGCAGCAACCGCTTGGGTATGAAGTCAAGGGTAAGGAGAAATTAGTGTGTAGGTTGAAAAAGAGCCTATATGGGCTCAAGCAAGCTCCAAGGAAATGGTACATGAGGTTTGATAGTTTCATGCATGAGCATGGTTACTTGAGATGTGAATCTAACCATTGTGTTTATTTCAAGAAGCTTGAAAATGGGAGCTATATTATTTTGTTATTGTATGTGGATGATATGCTTATTATAGGATCTAGTATGCAGGACATTGGTGAGCTTAAGGGAAAGCTAGCTCACACATTTTCTATGAAGGATTTAGGAGCTGCAAAAAGAATCCTTGGCATGCAAATACATAAAGACAAGAAGAACAAGAAATATTTGTCTCAAGAGGATTATATCTACAAGGTGTTAGAAAGGTTTAAAATACAAAATTCAAAACCTGTAAGTACACCTATGGTTGGACACTTCAAATTGAGAAAAGATTAATGTCCTTCATCACATGAGGAGGTAAAATACATGACATGAGTACCATATGCTTCAACAATTAGGAGTCTCATGTATGTTATGGTTTGTACTAGACCAGACATTGCACAGGAAGTGGGAGTTGTGAGTAGATTTATGGACAATCCAAGTAAAGAGCATTGGAAAGTAGTCTAATGGATACTCAGGTATTTGAGAGGGACATCTAGCATGTAAGTTATGTTATGGAGGTTCAAATATTTCTTTATGTGGCTATGTTGATTCGGATATGGTTGGAGATATGGATGGTAGGAGGAACACTACTGGATATATTTTCATAGTAGGTGGGATGAAGTTAGCTGGATATCGAGATTGCAGAAGGTTGTGGATTTGTCTACTATAGAGGAAGAGTATGTTGTAGCTACAGAGGATAGCAAAGAGATGATATGGATGAGTAGGTTCATGGAAGAGTTGGGAAAGGAGAAAGATGATTGCAAATTGTTCAGTGATAGTCAAAGTGCAATTCATTTGGAAAATAACTCAACATTTCATTCTAGAATGAAACACATTCAATTGAGGTATCACTTCATACGATATGTATTGGAGGATGGGAAGCTGAAACTGGAGAAGATTCATACGAGTAAAAACCCTATGGATATGCTAATGAAGCCATTAGCAAAAGATAAGTTAGAGCTACACTCCACTTCTATTGGTCTTCAAGTTTGAGACTTGAAGAGGAAGAAACAAAGCTAAGGAAAGATCCAAGAATGATGTTGTACATGTATAATGTAGTAATTTATCTCCAAGTGGGAGATTGTTGAGATGTGGAGCTCAATTACTTCAGTTTAGCATGTTATATCAACTTGCTTTGGAAAACATAACAACCAAAATCGGTCACCTATGACCAACATTGGTTAGGAAAGGAGGAACCGTCATCGGTTAGGGCTAACCAACATTAGTTACCTATGTGTGAGTGTTTTATTTAACTCATGGGAATTAGATATAATTTTAGTATTAAATCAGATCTATTGATTGTAATTGCATGGCTAAGTGCCCTAAGTTTGTATAAGGTATTTATAAGCTAGAAAGCTAGGGTTAGAGGAGAGAGTTA
The DNA here is from genome assembly GCA_018340775.1 of Taxus wallichiana var. yunnanensis. NCBI lineage: Eukaryota > Viridiplantae > Streptophyta > Pinopsida > Cupressales > Taxaceae > Taxus > Taxus wallichiana. The sequence continues at coordinate 508,430,403 of CM031244.1, read as the reverse complement.
ATGATTATTGTGAAAATAATTGTGAGAGAGAGAATTCTTGGAGAGAAGGAGAAGCTTGAGAGAAAGAAAGTATTGTACATCGTGAGAGGTGTGGAAGATTGTAAATCTTCATTGTATATCTTTTGAAATATTTGGATAATAGATTGGCTTGTTTCTTGGTGGATGTAGCCCACACTGGGTGAACCATGTTAAATATGGTGTTGATTTATATCTCTTGTTTTGTATATTTATTCTGGTAGAATATCCACTTTTATTGCATGTATGCTTAGATATGATATATTATCTGTATAACCTGTGTGCTAACCCCAACAATGTATAGAATATACCTAGATGAATTATCATAGTATGTACTAATGGATTTAAATGGAAGATGGGTGTACCATTGTCAAAACAAATGACCCACCCATCATTAGAGCATGCATGCATAGCATGACGATAGTGTTGTATATACAAATGAGGATCCTTGCCATCAAAGTATGAAGATTGACATAGTGAAATATTTTGGAAATTACGAGTTATGAATATTTTTAGGGATTGGATTTGCATGTAATGAGTTGTTATGAATGAAGCATAATAAACTCTACTTTCTAAAGTGAGTAAATGGACTTGTGATTGTAATTGACCTACCACATGCATGAGAGACAAAATATCATTTTGAGGAATACTAGGAGATGATAATGGAGTATTAAGTAATTGCAACTTGCTATTATGTGTGATCATGGGAATATCAAGAGGAGACGAGGAAGAATATGATGCTAAAGTCATGTTATGAGGAGGTGTTAGAGAGATAATGGGAGACATAGAGCATGGTATATTTGAAGAAATGGGAAGACTAACATTAGAAAGCTCAATATATGGAGAAGAAGACATATTAATAAATGGAAGAGATGTTACACTAGTAGGTGGAGAAGATGATATAGTAGTAGAGAGGGATACACTAAGAAGAAGATACACTAATAGAAGGAGAAAGTGATACACTAATATATGGAGAGGAAGATGGAGATGTGATAGATGTAGTGATAACGGAGAAGAGGTATGAAGAGTAGACTCATGTGTAAGAGTAGAGACAACCTTTGAAGGAGAATATGGAGTAGGAGAGTCACACTTAGCCATATGAAAATTAGAAGAGTCATGAATAGTAGTTGGTTCATCTTCATGAGATAATGATTCAAAATGAAAGATATCATTAATAGGATGATCAAGATAATGTGAGAGTGCATGGCCATGTGATGAATCATGAGATTTAGGAGAATCTTGAGATGATCCTATGGTTGGAGTGGGTGAAGAATCATGTAGGCATTTGTGAGTCTTTGTCAATTCCTAGCATAGAACTAATGAGAGAATCATCTAATATTTATTTAGAAACATTAGAAGGTGGATCATTAGCAATTTTATAGCAAGGTGTACAATGAGTGAATGCTATTGGATCCAAAACAATGCTAATACCAAGTGGTGAATTCTCAAAAATAGTAGGAATAAAACGTTTACCATCTAAAATTTCTTGTTGAGTATATGCGAACATAGTACAATTAACATACGAGTTGTAAGCTCAAGTGATAACAACCTCATCATAAATAGGATTGACGCTATAGTGAGACATGATGGGATGAGAGGGCGAAGAATTATCTTTTTCCAATAGGGTTGTAGTGGACCCTAAAGCAAAATTAAACTAAAGTACGGGTTCACCAAAATGATTAACTAAAATCTGAAATATTTAAGCTAATCTAAATAGGTACAACAAATAAATAACTAACGTAAAATGAAACACGAGATGCTAAATAATTATTTTTGTATTTTAAATGAAATAGGAGAGATAAGGTACTAACTCGCAGTGATCGGAATTGAACTGTGTGTTGGAATAACAAGGTAGGGTATGTTGGAGTACCTCGGAAAATTACAACGAGATGAAGATTTAGCCGTTGGAGGCGCTGTGGGAGGACTAGGGCGCCACGGGTGCTCTGGTATGAATAATGGGTACTCTGGTTTAAAGAAAATTTTAGGATATGGTACCGATAGGGTTGTTAAGTCTTATGCAATATTTCACTTCTTGTCGTGTGAGTGTCGTAGTAGCTTCACCGATGATGCCGCATGATAGTGCAATGAAAAATCACCTATAAAAACCCATACACAACATCAAACCCTAAATAAATAAAGATGCATATGAATAGATCGGAATATCCTTAATCGCCACAATTTTAGACTTACAACTAAGTGTTTCACTATATCTTAGACTTACAACTAAGTGTTGTAATAAATAAAGTAGTTCTATGTGCTTTGTGTGTGCAATAATGTGCCTAGGTGCCCTAGTGTCAATGATGCGGAGATAATGGGTGATAGCTAGATAGAATGTAAAATGGTGGATGGAATAGAATAGACTTTCCCTTTTCCTATGTAGTGTGATGCAGATATAGAAGCCCAAATGTAGTCCCTTGCCTTAGTAGATAGCTAGCCCTTTGATAGAATAGTATTTTGCCCTTATGAGGGTGTGTATGTTGTGCTTATATAGGGATCTCTTGCTCAAATTTCAACACTAATGACTTGACATGCCAACTAGTACCTAGGGGAATGGGAGGAAAAACCAAAAGTTATGACCTCAAACAAGAATTAGAAAACCAAGTGTGAAATCGGGCACCCGAGGAATAAGGACCAGGGGTGCCCATGGCGCCCAATCCTACCCTAGGTGCCCTAATCAAGGACTAGAGACCATGGCACCGAGATAATAACGACATATGAGACATCCCATTACTTTATAAATAAGCGATGACAATGTACGACCCGGTGATGATAATAATGAACTAGACATGACAAAAGCTGTTGAAAAGGAAAATAACGACGATGACCAACTAGGCAGCGAAAGGACTAGGGGATGAGTCATTAGTGAATACTTTCATTACACAAGATCCATATATAAAACAACATACTTGATGATATAATAGTAGTAGTAAGTGTGTGATTTTGTGACTAGTAAGTCCCACACTATATGGTTTTATTTAGGAAATTAATGATGATAGAGCCAAAAGTCTGGGAATGATGCCTAGGAATAAATTCTTGCTTTGGATAATCTATATGCATGTATGGATGATCGAGTAGTGTATAAAGATTCGAAATTCATGGGGAAAGAGAAGGATTTGTTAATTACGCTTAGAATGCAAGTGTAAGTCTTGGAATAGGAACACAAACCAAACTTGTCATTGTCGAATGATGATAAGTTACCAAATTTGAGTGTCTGTAGCCACATCAAGATATTTGGGTAATTCTTGACATTAACTTCTTTGGCATTGTTAATGTTTATACCTTCAACGATGCCTTGGAAAGATTAGCGTTATGGTGAAGGTTAGAAGGTGGTTTTTTATTTTCTTATTGGCCTATTCATAGAAACTTTAATATGGTGAGCTTCTGATGACAAAGAAAGTGCCTTTTCGATGCGGTAGCGCATAGTTTAATGTGAAGTTTCATTTTATTTTAAAAACCATTAGGGGTTCTAGTAGTGGGAATTTACTTCTTAGCCTTGGTTTATGTGATCCCTTTTTGGGTCGGAACTGATAGGATTCTCAAAATAATTAATCATGTGTTACATTTTCCAAGTAAAATGTGTTTTCATTTCACATCTTCGATGGGTTTTTTTGTCCTTTGTTTGTCGAGATATTGTGTTATTTTATCATAATCTCAACACCTTCCAAATGATTTGGGAAAATTATTAGCTCGAACTTATACATACACAATTTTTCCTTAACATGTCTCTTTTTAGACCACAATGGGGCCATTGAGCTCATTGTCGGGGTATGGAACTTTATGTCACATCCTTCTTACATTGCTAGTTAGATTGAGTGGTGCAATGATGTGACCAATAACGTCATTGCCTTCATCTACAAATTTGGAAAATAAGTGGCAGGTTTATAAATGGGCTGAATTCATATTGCAAAAATAATTTCAAAGAGTATTTTCTCGACTTTAATGTAACCCCTTTGATCTTTAATTATAATTCAAGATGGTTAGACTTAAACACAAACTCAAGTTGGTGGAAATCCATGCTCCTAAGGGAGCTCAAATTCATGCTCATTTACATTGTATCAAGGTCATGTATTAAGCCTCTAAATATTTAATCAAATCTCTATGATCCAAACAAGCCAAAGAAAAATTAAAGCTATACAAATGACACACAATCACCTTACCAAAATGCTTGTAATTTATTTGACCTTGTTATATCACTACAAGGTAGTGTTATGATCCCATGAAATAAGAGAAGAGTGTTATAAATATTTACGAGAATTTCTTGATGTGGTTCCATGTAAGCTAAAACCTTGAAAAAAAGGCAACAATATAAATCATTTCTCACCCACTAGATATATATGGATTTCCTATTGAATTTTTCAAAGCCACTTGGAATTTTATTGGTCCTAATTTGTTTAATTTTCTATAGGGAATCGGTAAGCACAAATGTCGTAAGTAACATTATTATAAAGGTGATGTTAAAATTAAACCTAAAGTTGGTGATCCTAAGCTCATCACAATATGAAGACCCATTCTCTTATTAAATGTCTCCTATAAGTTAATAGCCAAAACTTTATCACTTGTCTCCACCATACTCTTCTTACATTTATCAACATTGAGAAAATGGGTTTTATTAAAGGATGGTATATTCTTGATGATATTATTGTTATTTAGGAACTCATGGAATGGGCACGCACTTCTCACAAGTGGGCTAGCTTTCTTAAATTGGAATTTGAAAAATCCCATAGTCATATTAAGTGGACATTTTTTCTTGTCATACTCAAAGTTCTTGAATTTGGAGATCGTGCATCTTCTTGATTATGCAGTATCTCTTCTCAAAAGACTAGTCTTATTTGGATATCGATGTATAGATATATAAAAGATTTGGTCTCTTTATATATTCTATAAGGTTGTCAAATTGTACACACTCTCCATGTTCTTACGGAGAAATACTTTATATATTTGATCTCGCACCTAGATGAGAATGGTTTCATTTGATGAATTATATGTTGGTTGTTTCTAGGGAATGTTGTGAAATAAGTTGGATAGAAAGCTTCAATTTAATTTTGTATACCATCCACAAATTGATGGAGAGACATAAGTTGTAAGTAGAAGCCTTGGATATTTTCTTAGATGTTTGGTTAAAGATAAAGGAGAAATTGGGATTTGGATTTAGTAAAGGAATAATTTTCTTATAACAACTCAATAAACAAGAGTATAAGAAAAGCACCATTCTAGATTCTATATGGGAACAACCAAAGAGGAGTTCTGAAGTTGAGATAATTACCATGCAAATAAGAAAGGGGTGTTGAAGCATGAGATTTTGTAGAACACATGAACTCCACCAAAAGTATGCAATTGGTTACAAAATATGAATACACAATATTGATAACAAAGAGATGAAGATAAGTTGAATATTAGATCGGGTACATGGTATTAGATTATTTTGCAAAAAGAAAGATTCCCTAAGGTAACTTGTTGTCAATTTTTCCCCTTTTGGAAAAAATTGGACAAGTGGGAGCCTATCATTCCCGAACTGGAAAAGGGCCTCCATGAGGAGTTTCATGACATTTCAAATAGTCGAAGTAGGTTCAGAACAAGGAAATTGGCTTTGGGACCCAAAATCAATAAAACGTATTATATGGGTTTTTATCATGCTTCTATGCATGGCAATATGAATTATTCGACAAGCGAGATTGGAATGCTCGATTCAATTTCACTAACCTTAGGTATATGAATGTGCGACAAGTTATTTGGAGTAGCTCGGTGAGTTCATAGAGGCCAAAAATAAGTTTTTCGGTTGTCTTCTTCAAATGCAAGGTTGTCAATTCATGTGGAGGGGTACCAAGTTCCAGATATATCTCGGGTGAGTGATAAGTAATCAAGTAAACAAGTAGCTAAATGAGTCAGGCTCAAGCATACTCAGATGAGCTGTGAATACCGAATTACAATCATGTAGAGAGACAGAAATAGCTCGAGTCCTAGTGAGTTGCACTGGAAGACAAATCAGGTTAAACTCCCTCATCGAGTTGATAATAATCTGATTCATGTTTTGACAACTCGAGTAGTTCATTGAGAAAGATGTGAAATAAGTGAGCCCGACACTTAGAAGATGAGCCATTTCAACCAACTCAAGGTGGGAACTCGTGTTAGTATTTCATACAAATAAAACTTGCTACGAAATTGGGATGCCAGGAGTTCATGTGGATGGCATGGATGTGTTGAAAGTTAGAGAGGTTGCTAAGGAGGCAATAGCCAGAGCAAGGAGAGGCGATGGACCTACCCTCATTGAGTGTGAGACATACCGGTTTAGAGGACATTCTCTTGCTGATCCAGATGAGCTTCGAGATCCTGTGGAGAAGGCTCACTATGCAGAAAGAGACCCAATTGTGGCTTTAAAAAGCTACCTAATCGAGAACAATCTTGTCAAAGAATCAGATCTAAAGTCGATTGAAAAGAAAATTGATAAGCTGGTTGAAGAGGTTGTTGAATTTGCAGATGCAAGTCCTCTTCCAGAGCGTGGTCAGCTTCTGGAGAATGTGTTTGCAGATCCCAAAGGATTTGGAATTGGCCCAGATGGAAGGGATAGGTGACAAGCTCCCACGCACCAGGCAGCAGGCATGTTGCAGTATAGTAGAAGCCTTTTTGAGCGCTTCCAACAAGCAGGTTGTCCAACTATGTTGTTATCTATTCAGTATCGAATGCATCCTCAAATTTGGGATTTTCCTTCAAGATATTTTTATCAAAATCGATTAAGTGACAGTGAGAGTGTTACCAGGAGACCTGATGAAATTTATTACAAAGATTCTCTATTGAGACCTTACTTGTTTTATGATGTAACTCATGGAAGTGAATCTCATAGAGGTGGATCTGTTTCATATCAGAATATTCATGAAGCACAATTTTCTTTGCAATTATATGAGCATCTTCAACGAGTCACTAAGTTGGCAGGCATAAAGGTTTCTGTTGGAATTATCACACCTTACAAGCTACAGCTGAAATGTTTGCACCGAGAGTTTGATGTTATCCTCAAATCTGATGAAGGAAAACTCGGTAGGAGAAAAAATCATGGTGATCCCGCGCGCTGGTGGGAATTGTGGAGATAAGGAACTTACTTGCCAAGTTTGCGCGGTGAAGCTGAGGTCGGGCCCCGTGGATTAATGTGGCCGAGCCATTACACGGGATTTAGAGCTAGTATGCCAAGTTTGAGACTTGGATGTTGGCAAGCCATTGTAGTAATCCCACGCATGGGAAACATTTCACTATATTTCCAAGGTCGGAAATTTGATGATGGCAGGCCAAGTTGGTCTTTCCGCATATGGGATAAATTCATCCCAATTTCCATGGTGGAAACTTTGCAATGACAAGCCGTCGTGAGGTTTCCACGTAGAGAAGAATTCAAGTTTATTTCCGGAATACCAGGCGAGTCATCGAGTGAGTTGAAACACGTTGGAGTGGTAAGCGAAGCGTGCTCATGAAAAATATGCCGGATTATCGGTTAAGCCATCAATGCATGCGTAAGGACTCAACAAGTAAAGCTCATGAGGACCCGAGTAAATAAAGGCAAATCGGTTGGGGAAGATCAATGTAACGAAGACCCGTTCAATGTGGAGGTGAATAACGAAGTAGTCGAAAGGTTCAGAACTCAGTCATATTACCACTTCTGAGGATGCTTACAGTGGTTCATTGTCATAGTGGTACAACTAAATTGACATTTCCCGCTTCAATGCAATGCCAGTGCCAATGCCATCCACTTTCAATCTCAATCTCACAGCGTTATGTACAGAAGGTCATTTGAAGGAGGCTCTACACATTCTGCTTACCACACACAACACCCACCGTCTAAATATCTTACATATCTTCAAGGAATTGATGGCAGTTTGACTGATATCTTTTCTTATGGAATACGCTTTCACAAGGTAAACCAATCCACTGTCCGTCAATCATAGAGAATTTGCATTTCCCACATGCACAACTATTCAAAATAAGCTCATCAACATGTATGTCAAGTGCGGGAGTTTGGCGGATGCTCGTAACATGTTTGATGACATGACAGAAAGAGACGTCTTCTCATGGAATACCATAATTGCAGCTTACAGAAGACATGGGTTTCCTCACGGGGCATTGATATTGTTTCACCAAATGCAACAAATAGATGTCCGACCTGATCAGTTCGCCTTTGCCGGCATACTTCTAGCCTGTGCCACAATAAGAGCTTTGGAACAGGGTATGGACATACATCAAAACATGATATAAAGGGATTAAGCATGTATTCGAAGAGAAGCCCTTGAAATACCACATGAATTTCTCAGGGTGATCACAGGAATCAACATCGAGGAAGAGGCATGAAAATGTGAACATGATCGAACAAGTCTTAATATTTCCCGTAGATACAAAGCATAGAATAGCTCGAGAGATCGACCGAATCAAAGAAGAGCTCAATGCATGAGCTAGTGCTTGAGTTTATAACCAATGAGCATAGACCCATTATTTCCAGGGAGTAAGGAACTCAGATGTGCAAGATGGTAAATATGGGCTCGGTACATAGACATGTGAGAGTCCGAGTTGAGCCAACCGGGTGCTCGGGTCGACATGCAAAACAAAGCAGGCTGAGTCAGTTGAAGAGCTCGTGGGGACACACTTGGCGGTGATATTGATGCTAGGAAAACTTAGTAGATTTCATGTAGAGCTCACCGAGTTGGAAAGAATTGGCTCAGGAAAGCGTGAATGATAATTCAGGGAGCTCGTGGTGTTGTTTCATGGAGTTTGAACGTGGAATGCATGTGAATATGTGGTCCAAAACAAGAAGAAATAACTCTATCTATCAAGCTAGAGCTATCACTAAGAAATCAATCAATTGAGTGTTGACGGGGGCCATGTGACGTGATCCCTAACAATTTTCATAGCTCGAAAATCATTTCTAAATAAGCGACAACACGCAGAGTGAAATAATTTTAATTCATTGAATTGTTTAACCCTTGTGGGTCACAATGTATTATAGAACAAAGCCACGAAGTATGATTTAGAGTCAAAAATTTTATATTGTGAAAAGCGTTGGTACCAAGTCGAGATAAAGACTAAGCTCACAGTGTCGAAGTTTAATGTATTTGTAGAGGCTTTCAATTTCAAGCTTAAAGCTTCATGTTCACGATGCATGTAGGTGGCTTGGTAATTCAAAATGGCTTGATTTGGAGTTTGAAGCAAGACCGTAGCAGTGGCATTCGTGAGGTGAGTCTTAACTTGCGTCAAGCCAGGTTCACGGATCTACATGCATTTTGGCTTAATGAGGAAGATATACAACTCAGTCAAGGAACCCTATGCATGAGCATCGAGAAGAGCTGGTGAAAGACGAGTTGTGGAGAATTGAGTTCATTTTGATTAGCTCACAAGGTGTTCAAAAAGCCATGACGGTGGGGTAAATTGGCTCTGGTCGAGCTTATAGAGGATGAGCATGTAGAGAATGAACCAAGCTCATGGAAAAACGGAACTCGGAAAGGATAAAACTAACAATGGAGCTCGGTGACTTCGTGGGGAAGCTCACATATGTTTCACGAAAGGCAATGTGGAATGCATAAATGGCCTTGAGTTAACCAAGGAAAATGATAAGAATCGAGTTTGATAGCTCACCATTCGAAGGACTCAATGCAAAAGAGCTCGATTGCCAAGGTAAGGAAAGAGTTGGTGTGGGGTTCAAAATCAAGTGCAACACCGAGTTAGAGGATTCGAAACTCACCGAGTTGGGCTATGTGCAGACTCTATCCACATGGACCCCCCTCCTCTTCAAGTCAAATGGGTCAACAGGGGGTCCCGACATTATGTTAATTAATTTAATATTTTAATTAAAATATTTATTATTATTATTTAAATATTTTATTTAAATATCTTTTAATTAATTGAGAAGACTAGGTCATCAGGCAATTAATGACCCATGATGGAACCTTCTCAAGTGATTCAACTAACTGTGATAAATACATCATGGGCCTTCAATTTAGGAATGTAATTATGACCTTTCCTCTTCTTTCTCACATATTCTTCTATAAATGTAAGTTGGAAGCTCATTTCAAAGGGTTAAACAGTTGAAAACAAGTTGGACAGTTAGATATCTTAGGCAAGTGTATGCTTTTCAAAGAGTCCTCTCTCTTCTGCAAGTTGTTCTTGTGTATTGAGAGAACTTTCAAGCCTCCTCTTCAAGACTGTAATGGAAACTATTGCCTCTTCTGAATGTATGATACATTGTGCATGTTATTGAAGCAATAAAAGTGTGTGTTTTGTGACTAATCTTGGTCCTTTCATTCTTCTATGCTTCTTTGTGTCTTTCTCGTAATTGCAGTAGTACTTGTGCAAGTTTAAGTTTCTATTGCAGGTTCTTGGAGTTCTATGCTTATCGAGTGGTGAAGTATTGCATGCAGTTGAGTTGTGGTGTTTGTTCACCCTTCTTGAGTTCATCCTTCTTCTTGGGAAACTAGTATATTTCTCGGTCGATAAGGTTTAACAAAGGGAACACATGTCTCTTAGTTTGTGGTATCTGTACCTCTCTAAGTTGCGGAGGTGAAGTTGACCTATGTTGCACACACCCTCTTCAAATTAACCCTTCTGAGTCTAGAAACACCCTTTATTTGGTGCATCACCATCCCTAATATAGTTTCATTTCTATAAATATCTTTCCCTAAAACCCCATGAAAATGTTAGCATAGGACTAGATAATCATTTTTATTACACTAGGAGTAGTACAACACTTAGTTTAGGAAGAGAGCGGGCCTTCTCCGGAGGTTCACTTGAGCCTAAGTCCCATAAAGATGAGAGGTGATCCCATGTGTCCCAATCACACCGAGCATCCTATTCACATCCTAGCCAAAGAGGGTGCGGTGATTGGCGGACAAAAAGAACTTATAATAACATTAAGTGGAATAAGATAGGTAATTCAAAATCATCGATAGTTTTCTCAAAACACTTATGAGATATAATTTATTGAAGGTATTGATATCTCTAACATATTTAATGTGGCAGATATGTATCCATATCACACACACAACATATGAAGGTGATAGTGAAATTGAAACTCAAGATGATAGAATCTATTAGAGAAGATAGATGTTGGAAAAAGAGTGTGATAAAGAGGAAGGGACAATAGAAACCATGATCAATAAGACACACAAAAATGAGTATACAAAGTATTTGGTCAAGTGGAAGGGAAAGAAGATCAAAGATGCTACCTATCTAAGTGTTGCAGATCTACGCTAATGGAAGTCCAATTTTGTTCAAGTTTCCAAACTTACCCAAGGTGTTTGATGTAGGACATCCAAGTTCATAGGTAATCTTGTATCAATAAAAACAATTGAATAGTTTCAAAAATTGTGTTTGTATAATGTTGAGCATTTTTTGTTATTGGAAGGTCGCACATTAAAGAAGTGTATTAATAACAAGCCATGAAATACAATGTTGTATTATGTAATGCACAAGTCCATTACTCAATGCATGTTTAGTGCACATTTCCTCTATGCAAATTTTATATCATATTCCTATGTAATATGTCTACTCAATATTTTTGAACTAGTAACTTGGAATAATTAAATGTTAATCTTGATTTAGTAAAGACTAAATGGTTGTGTTTTAGGTCTATTATTGGGTTTACAAATTTGCATTTGAATTTCGTTAAGTTTAGGAGTCTTAAGAGGTGTCATGAATGATTATTTATGTAGATCCCATTGACTTAGGAAAAACTTCAAATTGAAGAATTCAAGGGGGTTGGGAGTTCATGTTCATAGCTCACGATTTTTTAAGAGCAAAGTGTGGATACAAGCCTAAGGCTTGAAGCTTCATGCCTTTCCATTAAATGATTTGGCATGACATGAGGAGTGTGATATAATATATGGAGAATTTTCCATATTAAGAGGGCATGACGTGATTATATGACATATGGTGTATGAGGATGAATCGTTGGTGATCGATCCGATTAGTTATTTCTCTAAGTATATATCCCAAAACTTTGTTTTGTTTAAATATGTGTTCATTTGATATTTTTTGCTAATGCATGATTTTATTTCTATTTGGTTTGTTATCTTGTGTATTATAAAGATTGTGAGGTGAATGTTTCCCTTTGTTGGGCTTGCACACCCCATTTGCATCACTCAACGTGCTAAAATGAAGTATTTCGTCCTCTAAAGTATGACACTTTATAAAAGAGTGCATTTACAATAAAATAGTGTCCAAAACCGCTTACAATAATGTGGTGTATAAAACAATTTCCATATTGCATTGAAAATGGGAAACATTGTTTTTATATATTTCTATAGATTTTTATAAAATTCTAAGAATAGATCTAGATTTTTGTGAACAAAATACACAACTTAAAAAATAACACGTGAAGGAAATTCAAAAGTGATAGATATCACACTTTGGAGTTTTTGCAATCGGGCCTAAAAAACTTCTTTGCTAAAATTATCAACTACCATACAATTTGATGTGTCACATACTAAAATTTGAATTTTTGTGAAAACATACATAGTCTAATAAAGTCATGTAACGCCCACATTTTACACACACAAATACAACACACATAATAACATGGTAATTTTTTTTTGGCTTACACTGTTTCGTACATAACATCACATATGATCACAAAGGATAATTTATAAACACATGAGACATTTGCATAACCATGGCCCACATATATAACATGAAACACATGATGCACATCAAAGCCACATTTCCAAAAATGACAAAGTACAACAACGACCCATGACAATATACACTTACTCATAGGCACTTCCCACAACACATCATTGTTCATGGTGAAATATTTATTACAATCCTATTTTTATTAGTTGACTATAATTTTCTGAAGAACACATAACATGGGACCCTTCGTTCCTTTACAACTAGGTCTGCATGTTTTTGTTTAACATTTCACCTATAGTGGTTCCTTTAGAATTCACTCATTTCTCTTATGGAAATAACTTTATATAACTTGATTATGATTAGGAACGTATATACACACATGCACCTTCTAATATTTGACTTAAGGATTTGTTTGAAAGAGCAACGTGTTTACTTGGTTTGGAAAAATACTCTCGTTACAAGGAGGAAAGTTCACAGAAGAAAAAAGGAAGGTTACTAGATCAATAGAAAACCTATCCCGAGTTCATTTCATAACATTGTTTAATACTAACAATACACTCTTTTCATCTTCCAATTATTACAACCAACTATGTAGGTTAACTAATTAAATTGTATCATTCTTGATTCACAATCCATTGCTCCAATTAGGGATTCATATTTTCACAATCATATTACGCATGGAAGGGTACATTACACATGTGTTCCTGTTATAGAGATTTTTCTTTGAATTTAAGTGACAAATTTCACATTTCAAACTACTTCTATTTCATCATCTTAAGGATTTACTCTCAATAAAGAACGGGTGAATTACATGTTTCGACCATAAATTCTACTTCTTGAGTGATCCTAGGTTTGATATATTCCTATCTACGCCAAGGGTTCTACTAGCTTTTACAAGTCCAACTTGAGTGCAATTTCCTTAACTCACAAGACCTTGGCTACAGTTGAAGGTATCCCATTCTCAAGGCTACACTTTATTATTTCATTAGCATCATTGTTTAATCCACATTTATGCAAACAAAGCATGTGATCATGCATCATATTTGGTTTTTCAATTTATTAGGTTGTTGTATTAGTCATGGACCTCTACTTTATTACATTCATTTTATGATCACATATGGAATTTTAGTTGTTTTGACATCGCTCAAAGGTGTACCATTTTTGTAGCGGGCATTCCATAGATTAATCTTATTTACCCTTTTTACTAACTACATTTATGCGGTTACTTTGGTCCTGTATAACATCATTTTGGAACAAATTTATTCCTATAACACTTACGTAACACTTAGGGATTTAAGACTACAAGGAGTACGACCTCACACAAGACAACTCATTTCATTTCTCTTAGACACATAAGTATTAAGTGTATATTGCAAGAGAGATATCCCAAATAATCTTAAGCATTATAAAATCCTCCTAAGGACCTCACTTATTTCAATTGTTGGGTAAATACGCAAGTAATTCGAAACGTAGTCTAAACTCACATAATTTAGATCTCACAAGGATCAATCATAGGTACAACCACCAACTATCTTGCAAGGATTTGGCCACCCACTAGGGTAGGGTACGAAGGGAAAATTATGTGTAGGGGGTATAAATTATTCATGATATGGTCATACCTACAACAATAAGACATGATCACCTCACTGTCCCAAAATGATAGGTTTCATAGCGTAAAATCACCACCTCATTAAATATTCAGGTAAAAAGGTCCTTAATAAGATGTCTTAGGTACGAAACAAGGAGATTATTAATGAGGTCAGAGTATTTTATTAACACGATCAATGTTTTATACCTAGAAAAAGACCCAAATGGGGAAAGGAAGTACAATAGGAATTATAACTCGTTCTTTTAATTTCGATAGTTTTAATGAGATGAGATTCTACCTAGCATTGTGGGTGTTAAGGAAATATACCAAAAATTAACATAACAAAAGATTAGTTTAATATCTTTATAACATAGGTACAACATTGAGTACAACTTCACATCTAATTCGACACTATAAAATATAGCCATGTTGGTATTCCCTTTTAAAAATTATACCAAGAACAATTCTTCGAACAACAATACATATCATTATTCTATGGTAATACATGTATTGCAAGATGAATACAACTTTACAATGACAAATCATTAATTACAACATATCACATCCAGAAAATTCCTCTTGTTCGGAGTACCTGCAACCAACATTACGTCGAGTCCCCAGGGTCGAGTATGGAAAACCCTTACACTCAAGCACAAACAAGAAATTCATCATTTCAAGTAATTTCAAACAAAGTAAAAAGGAGGTAGAGATAAGGAGAGAGAGGAGAGATAATTTCCTCACACATTCTTTTTTTTTCAAGAGAGAGAGTAGGGAAGAGAGAGAAATTGTAAAACATTTTCTTTGCTATTCACAATATTTTGACCATTTCTCAATTCATACCCATTTTCATTTTATTTCAAACTCATCTGCATTTTTAATCCATTCACGTTTCCAAGACCAACCACAATTTCATATTTATTTTAAGAGAGAGAGAGAGAGAGAGAGAGAGAGAGAGAGAGAGAGAGAGAGAGAGAGAGAGAGAGAGAGAGAACACTATAAATTGTAAAATCCTTTCATACAAAGTACTTGATTAAATAATACTCTACACACACTGTAACGTTATAAAAAGGTTTCATGAGAAATTTATAGAACCGATGGGATCCTTAGAAATATTTTCTAGCTTAAGTTGTGAGTGTGCGAAACTGACCAAATCAACTAAAGTGCTTACAATATGGTTTCCAAAACTACTCATTTTACATTCAAACATAATTTTCATCGATTCCTACCTATTTCCCTATAAACAAAGGACTCGTTGGATTCGATTATGAAAAACAAGGTTTAATTTATGAAGGTGACTTCAAGACCAAATTAGTGTAACACATCAAACACTTACATTTGTTTACGACGATCGGTGGGCCCCAACATCCACTTAAAACTCTAACTTATGAAATTATTTTTATGAAACTGAGAGTTGGTTTCCATTCTCACATAGGAGTGCTAGAGGTAGGTGAAGATGTTTTCCAGTTACACAAAATTGATACAACATTTGTAAGCAAAAATGATCACAATATCATAAAGTGGAAACGTCACCAAAAGTGATTGAAGTGTTAAAAGGGTATTGAATCTCACCTCATTAAGGCATCTAATCAAGTTAGTCATCTTGGTTAAGAAACTTCATGGTGTCTTGGGTTGACATGGATCTTGTTTGAGGTTTTGGTTCCCATTAATCATTCGACATGGCGCTCCATGCACATGGTTCCAAGGGCCTAATTTTTTTTTCTTAAAAGTTTAAAGAAAAAATATTTTTGGGAAAGGTAAAATCCATATAGTTCATTCTAATTTGCATTTTTTATATATAACATACTAAAAACCAACACTAAAAAAATGATGAAATGTTTAGTTTGAAGCGAGAGGAAGAGTGATCCATACCTTTTACGCTAATCCCACGATCCCCACATTTGACAAGACCGCATCAGCTTTAGGCATTTTGGTAACAATTTGTGGCTTTCTCATGCTTCCTCACTTTCCACCCAGACAACAACACATTTCCATGAGACTACTCATTTTTTTCTTCATATCTTTATTCTGATCCAAATTCTTAGTGTGTGATTTCTTCCCATATTCAATAGTAGTTCTAGACCATTGTAATTCCTGATGTAGACTCTTTATCTGTGTCCTCAAAGCAGGGATATGATGCATATCTGCCCTTGTCCTTGTCAAATATTGAGTAAGCGCTTGCACCTGACCTGTTAACTCTTGTCTCGCAATAGCCAACTTTTGATTATCTACATGCAACTACATAATCTCAGCCTTCAATGGTTCAATGGCATGCAGATCAACTTCCAACTTCATTGATTTTTTTCTACAGATCCCTGAGTTGGTGCTCTTTATCATCTTACATGTTTCCATATACATGATTCAAATGTTGTAGTTCCTGTTATGTAGCAGCCAATTCCTACCTCAAAGCCACATGAGTAGCAGTAAGTTGTTGACTCTCCCCAAGCAGCCCCTAAATCTCTTGAGGCATTTTACCAGACAATTCCCTGCACCTTGTCTATATTTCCATACTTTGCATACACGTCTGACCAAAAATCCACTTCCCAATATGCTTGGTGGATGATCATACAAATATTACAGACCAAAGAACACATGTATAGGGAAATGATCTCAGAGCCTTAGGTACCATTATGGAATTTTCCACACAATCTATGTGCCCAGTATTCAACACATTTCTTAAAACCGCCTCTTTATATAGTGATGAGGATGGAAAAAAAAAAAGATGGTCTCATGCAGAGGAAGAGTGAAACAAACAAATCTTGAAGAGAAATACGTGGGAGCAGGAAAAATGAAACTTTCAATATTTTAATCCATACATCATCTGCTGAAAAATAAAAGGTAAGAGATAGGAAAAATAAAAGTGGTAGAAATCATCTACTCCAAGGATGGTGTTGGAAAGGTCACAATGCACGCAACACATGTGCACAGAAGCAGAAGAAGCAATTTCAACACAACTACAATTTACACTTGCCAGAAGCACCTCCTCGATCCTCAATCTTCTCCTTCTTCTCCAAACAACAAACAAAACCACAACAGGGGAAATGGCCTCTTTTGAAACAAAAATTATCCTACTTCAGACGTAGATACATATGTAGATCAGTCAATTTGTGTAAAGTAAAATGAGGGGACCTTAGGGATTCAGATTTATCTCCTTGCGCAGTTTGATTTGACCCAAACTGGGGCTGATTTAAGGAAAAAAATTCTACATCTCCCTTTGGAGCAACTTCCTCGCCACGTTTCTGCTTGCTGTAACTGACCTACTACTGCCAAATTCCCCACGCTAACTTGGGTTTCACTCTGGTTAATAGTTGGAGACAAATAAAGTGCATGTATTATTATCTAAGGAAAATGACAAGTATGAAAAGGTGTCTAGGATGTGTTGTTCTCCATGCCAGCTGGAGAGGTGTCCCATATGCTTCTAACCTGAAAAATGCCTGGAAAAAGGTAGCTCAATGTCTGCAATCGAGGGAGGGGCATTAAAAAAACAATACTTCGATCAAACACACAAATCAAAAGATATGAGTCGTGGAAGATCTCACTAATGGGGGCCATTTTTGAATGTCAATATCATTTGTTGGGGGTGTGGCCCCATACCATAGTGGACCCACCATTGGTTTGTGAAAAGCATGAAGAGGACTCCAAGAAATTCATCATGACGAAAAATGCCCAAGGAGGGCCTCCAATAACAAGAAATGGCATCACAAAGTGAGAGGGCTTGAAATATGGGTAGGGACCAAAAAGGCTAAGATTTGGAGTGCCAACACAACATAAATAACTTGAATGGGAATATCAACCTTATATATTGGGAGGCCACCTTTGTGAAAGGGAGTGCCCAGACTTTTTTATAGCTACCATGGACCTTCATAAGAAATCGACACAAAGGGGAAGGCCATCGGTGTCAAGCTAGTGAGTGGGCTACAAGGGGGAAAGGATGATGAACAACATCGTGTGGGCATGAGATATGGGTGGCACAAGTGTGCAAAGGAACATACAACACACAAACAAAGGAGGGAAGCAAAAGGAGAGATAAGGAGAGGAGTGGGGAGAAGAGAAAGGGTGGAGCTTTGACGAACCAAGAACTTATGGTTGAGATATGGTTTGGATGTGATGAAAATGGCATTAGGATGTGTGGGTAGAGTTTGGGCGTTTCCAAAGGCCCTTGGACCTTCCAACAACTATTTTTATTTTATTTTTAAAAAATCACAATTAAATAGAACACATTGATTTTTTTCGCAAAAAAACCTAAACAACATGCAAATATTATGAAATTGAGTTTTATCCCCCAAAATGTCAAAAACCTTATCAACTCATGGTTCCAAATTAATCCCAAACCACTAGGGATTATAAAAACTACCAGGAGTTCCTACAAACTAAAATTTCAAACTTCTATAAAAAAATTCCAACTTAAGAAAAATTTGTAATCCCTAAAAATTTGGAAAAATACCACATGGTCAACCTTGAAACTAAAAATTGAAATAATTTCTAAATCCCATGTCATATTTCTTGAAATAAATTAAAATTTTGCATTCCCCATATGAAAATGTGATTCCCAAATGAGAAACCAAAGCTCTAAATACTATTTTAGAACATAAGACTAATTTTGGTAGGGTAAAAATAAGATTAGGTTTGAACTAAAGAAACTAATTTTCTCCAAAATAAGCCATGAAGAAAAAATACAATGCTCTAGGAACATTACAAAATCGGAAGGTGTCATTCCTTGTTTAAAATCATATATTGACCCTATAATCTACAAATATTTTAGACAAGTACTCAAACAAGAAGAAAACATGCAATAAAAAAACCCTAAAGTATGACAAAAAAAACTACAAGCTCTTCTAAGGAGTATAAAGTGTTGGGAGCTCTCATGCTCAAAAAGGATACTCTCTTCCTCTCGTAAGCTTCTCACAAAAAAATAAAAAAGAATGGAATATAATGTATTATATGAAAGGTGATAGTTTAATTTATATAAAACATTAAAAAGCCCTAGAAAATTTATGATTGGCTAGAACAAGGTAGCTCTCATTAGCCTACATACTCCTCATAGCCTTATTGGTTTGAGAAAATTGAAAATAACATATAAAACCTAGGTTATAACTACTTATCCAAAAGTATCAAAAACTAGGTAAACTAACCTACCTAAATAAACTTAACATAATGCAATCAACTATTTACAACACATTAGAGCATTTTTTTCATTAAAAGGCTAACCTCAATCTTAAACACCTCAGGACATATACGCCACTTATTTGCATCCTCATGAGTTTTGAAATCATAATTTAGGAGGATAATTTCATGTTAGATGCTCTATCTTGCCGAGATGAGAGCCTTATTTTTCATGTTAGCTCTATTATTTGACTTGCCTAGCTAGAAGAGTCCCTTGAAAACTATACATCTTGGTGCATTATAATATATGCAAGACATTTGTAAATGGAAGGAAAGAACAATATTATTCTTCATTGATGTCATATAATAAAAAAATGAAACCCCTTTTATTGTGAAGGCCTTGAACATGCATGTATATCCTTCTTTAGGCCATGCAAGATTTCTAAAAACATATGAGTACACACTTCTTATAGCAAATCATCAAGATTGACATTCTAGAATTTGTGTATGCATGTGACACTCAACAACACAATAAAATTGAATGTATCATATCTCCATGAATAGGACTACTTCAATCACATGTTCTTTATAATCGAAGTGGGGGTTTTATCTATAAACTTCATCTCAAGTCCAACACAATTTGAAATTGAGGATAAGATCTATATTATGTTGGATCTTTTGATAAAATGTGTTCATTCCATTCCTGGGTAGGACTTAATTTGATAGGAACTCTTCCAAGTTAGCGTGGTGGAATTTAACATGAGAAACTCCTACCATCATAAGGTATTCGAAAAATGTTTGGAAGGCTACCTTAGGATGTCCATATGGGACAAACATGAAACATGTATAGAATGGTTACATCTTGCTAATATTTAGTATATACCACAAACCTTTTTGTAGTGAATACGACTCCTAAGTACTAGAAGATTGTGCAACCTTGTGAGGTTTCATTGAATGGGATCACATGCAACTTTGCTTGGGAATTGCCTCTACTCTTCCATTGTTTGTCTATAACACCATTGCCATTGTTTTTACAAACATCATTATGAAGCATCTTTCGATTGCTCTAATTTTGTGTGGTACAACTAATTTATTGTATGGAATCACATGCAACTTTGTTTGGGGAATTGTCTCTTTCCTTCCATTGTTTGTCCATAACGCCATTTCCATTGTTCTTACGAACCCCATCACGAAGCATCCTTCGATTGCTCTAATATTGTGTGATCCAAACCTTGGGATAGAGATTACCGCATAACTACAATTGTTAATTATTTCATCAATATTTTCTTATTTCTATAAAGCATGTTCCCTATTGTGAAGTGACCTTTGGAAAAAGCATAGCCAATTGCTTTTGATGCTTATTAAAAAGAACATCCACATAAGAGAAACAACCTTTTCCAAACAAATAGTTGAGTATTTGTTGATGCTCGTACAATTTTAAAACCTCATTCTTTAGGTTGTTGGACACTAGATTTATCAACAAAAGCATTGCACTTCTTATGATAGAAATAGCCATAACGTGTTCCTTGTTATGCCATTGTTTTTATAAAAGTACTTTTCACAAATCTATGAAATTGCACTTTTCACATATATTGACTCATTCAACGGGATGGTGTGGGTAATGGAGAGAGATGATATGAGGAAATGAATGGTATAAATACCTACTCTTAATAGTTCAACATTTAAAATGTTTTTAATTCCTATTTACCAATAATAGAAGTATCAAAATATGCTCCAAAGAAAATAATTTATTTATATTATTTATGACTTGATTATGTGTAGTATTGCAAACTACAAATTTATTTCCTACTTGGCCATATATTTAGGAAAGCCAACAAAATTTTGCATTGATTTCCCAATTCGAGACTTAAAAAATAAAGGAGATTAGATTCTATACATTCTCGAACTCTACTCATTTATACTTAAAAATGTAAAAACTTTCATTTTCGAGTCTAAAACAGAGAACATAATTTTTCAAGATGTACATTGGGTTTACAACTTCCTCTGTTGTAAGGTTCTAAACCAAAACTAGTCCACAAGTGGTATTCATTCAATTGGGTACTAGACAACTTCGTTGCTTCAATCCCTTCGCTTCTTTTTCTCTTCCTCAAATTTTTGCTATCTTTGATAAAACTTACAATTATAATCAACACACAAACAAGGACTACAACAAAATCAGTAAAAAGTTCCAACGAATGCTTCATATAGTCATAAACCCCACAATCTTCCCTCTCAATGATCATTGCCTTTAAGGAAAAAATACAAAATAGTGTTATTTTTATGATGTTAATAAAATATAAAAATATTATTTTATATATATTTAACTATTTCAAATATATTTTTGTATAATTTACCTATAAATCTATATAGAAAATGGCACCCACTCTTAAAATTTGCAAGTGGCATGTGACGATTTTTCCAAATATTTGCAAGTATTTACGGCTAAAATCATGAAAAATGTCTAAACTAGCCGTCAAATTTAACTCATGCCTCCCACCAAGATTTATAAGACTTAAATTTAGAGCAAGTACCAAAAATAAATATTTACACGGGATCAATGTGGATAACCAAATTCACAAGTGCCCAAAAGCGGCCCATACTGAGCCTACCCAAAAAGCGGCCCATACGCTCCAAGACTCGGCATAATGCATTTTGGTATGACAAATGCCATCGTCTTGTCTGTAGTCGAGAAATCCCACCCACAATTACTACAAATAATAAATTATCAACTCGACCTTAAAATTGCAAAGAATGGACAAACCTCATTACACAGCATGAGGAGGAATACTTAGAATACTTTGAGTTATGAAAAAGTATAATTTAAAACTATAATTAAACAAAGATATTTTATTATTAGTATTTTATTTTTGGAAACAACAAATTAAGTTATATATTTTTTGATTGGGAATAATTTATCATTTATATAATTTTAATGATAATAATAATTGTGATATTATTATAAAAGAATTGTTGAATTATTAATAATTATTATATGTTTGACAAATATAGGTTATTGTATTTTTTTGGGGTAAAAATTGAGAATTGGAGGAAGTTGAACCTGGTCACTTTGGTGGAGTTTTAATGTTGAAACTGGGGGAGGGCGCCCCCACCCCAACCCATATAGACATTTGTGCCATGGTGGTAGAAAATTTGAAAAAAAAACAATTTTGGGTTTTTTCAGGGTTTTTGTGTTTGGTAATGGGTTTTTTTCTTCAGACTTTGCAGAGTTTTTGTGTGTCGAGGATTTGAAGATTTATAGATCCATTTAGACATCTCGTGTCGGGGTGGCAGAAAATTCGAAAAAATAGTTGCACAACTTTTAACAATTACACAACTATGAGAATTTCATCAGAAATTAAGTAGAATTGTTGCACCCATAACCAAAGTGCATGAAGGAAAGTATTTTTCATATTTATTTTTACTTTGTTTTTTCCCATATTTTATGTCTAACGTATTATACACTCCATACGAAAGTTCTTTACCTTAATTCAAAGTATTTTGCTCTGTGATGTAATGGTCGCTAGAAAATTGTCGACTTAATTTAGTCCAAACATCTTGCCTCTAGAATATAATAGAGATATCTATCAATATCTTAGAATGTGGATGTGGACTAACATTTCATTTTAATATTGTTTTTTTAATCAATAAGTTATAATATATTTAAAATAGGATCACGTCTTCGGAATGGAAATTTGGCCGTAAAAAAAAATTGAAGTTCACTAATTACTTATTAAAATTCTAAAAAAGTTATGCCACGAAATTATAAAAAATTGATATGCTCACTAAAATTAATGAATCACTAAAATTTTGCAAGTTGTCAGAAGTGGTTGGCTCCATTAATAGATTAAAAAAGATATCAAATTATAAACTAGCAATTGCAAATGAGTCTTCATAAGTTACGCAAATTCACCGAAGAAGGCTTGAATTTTATGTGTATAATATGGTTTGGATGTAAAATATATTCTATGATCTATGATAGATGTTTGAGCAAAGAACATAAGTTACATTTTGCTAAATAGTTCACATGTCTTTATGTAAGGTTCCACATTCTGCATACATGTCTATCAAAACATTTACAACTATATCTAACAAAATTCCTCTATATTTTGGCACAAGTTGGGAGTAATTTGGCAAATTTAAACTAATTGGGTTGGAGCCTGTTTAATGCATATGGTGAAACAAGGTAGAGGAGTATCTTGCTAGCAAATGTAAACAGAAACCACTCTTTGTGCACGAGTAGTGCAAGGTTGCAAAAGCCGATGAATATGTACAACGGGAGTAGAATCGGATGGATAAGAACACAAAGATGGAAGCCTCGTTTATAAGAAGCATGGAGATGCTCTTTACAACATCTTAGGTATCATTGGCGTGTTTCTTAATCTCATCTACCCACTAAACATAAAATTCCCTAGAGATATGTCATCTCATGGAATGAAGTGATTGAAGGATACCGACAAAATGGGAATTGTCTACGGTTTTGGGAACATTTAAATGCCAAAATATGAACTTTTGTAAATAAACACCAAGTGTTCAACCAAATGATACAACATGTTATCTTTTAAATGAATACCATAGTTGTATCTTACGAGTAAGACATGGTCATCGTCAAGAGACATTGTGATTGTTTCATCAAATGAAACAACTGTATATTCACCCCGATCAACTCACCTATACCAACATACGTGTGGCCCATAACAAAATACGAGCTTTATAGCAACGCACGGACATCCATCAAGGCATAGTAGGCAATGTTTTTTTGTTGGAAGTTACTATATTGTCCTCTCCCCATCACACAAACTTAAAATAGAAAAATTACAACTCCAATAAACTAAACATTGTTATCCTCTCTGGCATAAATTGCAACTCATTTAGAACTGCATCGGATTCTTTAATTGACTTCCAGAGAAAATGCACCATAAGACTAATACAATGACTTTATTTTAAAATAAACACATAAAAACAAAATTAAAAATAAATACTAAAACGTATTAAACAAATATAAAACTAAAACTAAACAAAAGAATTATCCCCACGCATTTCACTTTTAAAGGACCTCAAAATTAAACCAAATTCCTAAAAAAAAATTATAATTACGTAAGACTTAACATTTAAAAAACAAACTTTAACAAAGACTCCAAAAGATAATTTGACTCTTTATAAGAACAAACTATTTATTTTCCAGGCACACGTATTTAAATACTAAATAAAAAAACTTATTGACACAACACACTAAAAAGTTAAAACAAGACAATTAAAACTTACATAACACGTGAACCAATAAATAAATTAAAAACAAGAGTTACAAGTCGATGGAATGACAGGAAGTGAAGCTAATGTATTTCCAGATTTAAATGTGCACGTTGAGAATTTTTATAGATGTATGTAAAGAACTAATAAGAACTGCAACCATTGATAAATTATCGAATATCGGGGAAGGCTTAAATCTGCCCCAATTACAACAAGAACTGATTTGTGACTCCTCGAATGTGTAGTGATTTAGAATCTGTGAAAAATTGTTGACAGAAATTTTGAATTCATGGAAACGAAAAAAATAAACCTATATCATTGGATGGCAAGTCCAGAGTAATTAGTGCCGTTGAAACAGATAGGAACAGGATGTGGAGTCAAAGATGAATATCTAAAATAGTAAATATCTAGGAATTACAAAAATATCTAAAATCCGGCACCTGTAAAGTTAAGCCACCGGAATTTGACACTTTCCAGCAATGCCTTCTTCAAAGTAAACGCCTCCGGCGAATTAACCACGAGTAGAATTTAGGCGACCAATGGCGGTTTCCAAATTGGGAATGATTGCAACTTGTAATTTGTGATTTGCAATAGAGTGTAGTGATAAATTATATTTGAACGTCCTATACTTGCCTTAATTTTTTATAAGATAGGAAGACAACTACTAGTTATAGAGATTAAAAACTATTGCAATTTTTCCCAAATGGGTGCCAACCTCGAGGTGAAACAATCATAAAGATGATAACATTATGCATAATTGATCTTTTTATTCTATAATGAACGTAAAAATTTGAGATTGAAATGTTATCCTAAATCCAAATCAATGTGATTTGGCACCAATAATGAGATGAAGAATTTATAGTCAATTAATGTTATATTATTTTTGAATATTTCATATATGTTATTATGCAAACGGTAATGGTGTGAGTGTGCAATAAACTCATTAACACAGTTAGGTGACATTCTTTCCCAATATTCCCATGAGTAGTCTCTCCATCAATGACCAACGACAGTCATAGCCCTCACGGAAGGACTCAAACTACGAGTCTTCAACTAAGATGTGCCACTTAACAATGCATAGTGAAAGGATTGAAACTTGTAATAAAATTATATTAGTTTCTAGTTATTAGACCTTGGAGGTGTAATTGGAAATCAATGAGACAAGAGGTGATAATATGTATTATTATATGATAATAGTCCTACAAATGCAAGTTGAAGATCGAATTGTCACTTAAGGTTGTTGGTATTCACATTAAAGACCCTAATAGGCCCACAACCGGTAGCAACAAGATATGGTTAACTCTTAGGAAAAAAAAGGTAGAGCCATGATAAAGGTTTGGAGATAGGGTATTTAATGGAATAGGGGCCATATTATGAAATTCTTTTCACTATTTCACGTATGGCATATCAAGATATTCGCCCAAAACTTCACATCTAGACAAACGTTTGGTACCAATAAACTAACATTATAGAAAATTAATCACCCAATATATTTCCATACACTTAGCGATTAACACGGACTTGTAATATGAATCGATGCGGTGGTTTGGTGACTTAATGAGATTTAGATGTGTTTAGCCTAAGTGGAAAAGCGCTCTAAGGAAAATGTTGTCTCAAGTTCAAATAAATTTCTAAAATGATAGAAGGTTAGAAGCAAAGTATTTGAGGTAGTTGGGTTCTAGTCTAGGCTAAGGTAGACATAGTTATGGTGACCTAGTGATTAGTTCAAAGAGCTCCAAGTTTAAGATAGAGATGTACTTCATAAATAAATTTGAAAAGGTGAGAGGGAGAAAAACGTGTGAATGTTAACCCGACCAACTTAGAAAAAAATATCGAGTTGGGAGCACAAGCAAAGTTCACGAGGAGATGTGAGAGGGCCAAAGTGCTCAAATTGATGTAGCAACATAGTGCTTCAAGTAAGGAAAAAAATGTGTTTGGTATATTTTCCTTGTATTTGATAAAAAAATTTATTGTAAAAGTGATCATTGCTTTTGTTTTGAAGTTTTAAACTTTCTCTTTTATATTATATATTCTTGAGACTTCAATGTTGAAGAAAATTCAACGCCTCGGGGATATAGACTTCAAATTAAATGTGTGTCCTTAAAATAATCTAAATTGTTGACATTCATAGTTAAAAAAGAACGTATTTATGTTTTCAACATTTGAATGCTATGTGATGAGAAAGTAGATTTATTTTGTTACATTTTAGGTCGAGTTAGTACTCTTAACGTGTTTGATATTCCACGAACTAGTATTTTATTATTAACTCTCTAGTATGGAAAACACGAGATATTTGAAAGCGGGTTGGACTTAATGTATAATGTATCTTTTAATTGGTTGTAGCCATAATACTATGACCCAAAAAATATTGTGCGCTTTAATATAATTACTTATTTAAAAAAATGTTCTTAACTTTTATGATGTATGTACTAAATTTACTCTTGTGATATGAAGTGTAAATATCTATAATGTTTTTCATCATAGAAGGGTTGGTGAATATATACTCTTCACTATGAAATTTTGATAAGCCCTTCAAATATGATCCTTGTAGGTCTATTGAAGAGGTTATAGTCCAATCGAATATAAATAAATTAGCAATTGGCCTTAATGTGTAAAGTATGTTATGAAGATTTCCCCTAACCCTTAGGTAAGTGTTTTCACCCTTTTTAGGTTTGATTAGGTTTTTATACTATAATCAAACAAAGAATGAAATATGAACTACATAGGGTTATTCGACTAATTAACTTCCAACATTAATCATTCAATATCATAATAACACATTAATACTTGTAACAAATGTACATGATGTAATACAAACTCACAAATACATGGGATTGAGTGCACTTAGCTAATTACAAGTGATTCTGGGTAAATATGGGTGATTTGGATGTTGAAATAGGGGTATCTAGATATGAGAATGCTCCAAGGAAGTAATTGAAACTCGACTAAGGAGAATATCTAGGGGGCGGGAACATTTATGTATGGTCTTGACCTCTTTATATGGTTTTACACCTTCTTAGAACTATGGTCTATGAATTTTTGGGTTTTTCACTTGTTTAATTCTCTTTTTCGCTTTTCTTTGTTGGTCACTTTTGATCACACTACGAATGTCTTTAAATACTCTTCTCAATATTTCAAAACCCTAACCATGGATGAAGTCCTAAAAAAAAAACATTAGTTTGGTTGTGGGTACCCCGTGCACCGCACCAACACATGACACTACTCCAAAGAGGCCTCAAACCACACATCATTCTCCACCTAGCATGTGATATCTAGTTATAGTGCAATCATATTTGACATCCTTCCTTTGAAAATGCTTGACTTGAGTTTCTCTCTTGCAAATCTACTTGAGTGAGTGACTTTGAGTGCTTGAAAATGTGGGAAGTATTCCCTAGACCTAGTGGGAAGCTTTAGACTTGTAGATAGTGTTGCCCTAATGAATGTGCAGAGGTATTTTTGGAGTGTAGGGAGCTTTGGGTGCCTTTTGTGCTAGCTTTTGCAATAGGAGTCCATAAGAGTGTTAGGTTCTAAATGAGGTGAGTTTCACTTGCTTATATATGCTTCCAAAGGTGATTTAAGTTATAAAGGATGACTAAGGAGGAGTAAGTGACCCAAAGAATAATGTGCAATGGGAATTTTGGGACAAAGTGAGAAAGGTCAAAACCATACACTAGGGTTAGGACCATATGGATGTTCCTACCCCTACTGTACGTTTTTGACCCAAGAGTGATAATGCAATGTGAATTTTGGAAGCTAAAAAGTGGAGTTTCTTATTGTGTTTCATGCATTCAATTCTAAAAAATTATCGATAGATGAGTGTGTAAGAGCAAGCAAGCTAGATAAGAGACCTAGGGATGTACTAGATGAGAATGGGTAAAGTGTACTTGTTTGAGCAAGAGAGAAATGTCAAGAACAACAATGCGTCAAAGAGTAGAATTACCAAATTTGAGTGTTTACATTTTCCCCCTTTTAAGTATGAAATGAAATTACATGTTTAAAGGAAAATATACTTGAGTGTGTAGACACACTTTGTCTTTATTTGATGTTTGTTTTGCAAAATCCCATTATATTAGTGTTAGCACGCTCCATGATGAAACTTATGAAACATAGAGTGTAGTTAATGTCCATGATAAAGAATTAAAATTTAACTCAAATGTAAAGATGTAATGTAAATGAAATCTGAAACTGTAAAGAGTGAAATAAAGAGATGCAAAATATGGAAGGAATACACCTATTTATTTTACGAAGGAAGAATTTCCCATTTTTTAATTGTCCTTGGAGATTTGGATTGATGAAATTTGTCGAAGAATTAGGGGTGATCATTCCCAATTGTGTCAAGAGGATATGTTGGAGTATTGGGTGTATGGAAGCCCACACACGAATTCCTAAAAAAGAGAAGAAGAATGAGGATCCAACTCACCACATGAACTAAGAAGATCGTGTATTAAGGTCATTGAGCAACTATGATATCTTCCTTTAGGTGTAAGAGGAGAGGAAGGACTACATATGAAGAACTTATCCGTTTTACTAACTTCCATAACCTCATAGACCACACCTGTTGTAGACGGATCTAGGCCCAATTTTATAAATTAGGACACACAATACAAAAGAGAATGAATTTCCCTCATACTCTCCCATATGCCGCAAAACTAAGTAGAAACTAAATAGAACTAGAAATGTGCTAAAAAAATATTTGGAAAAAGGATGCCCATGTCCCCAATATCATTTAAATTGAGTGTTGTGGAGAAGAAGGAATGAAACCTTTCATGCCCCCTGAAACTGATTTGAATTGAGTCATTTGAGTCTGAAACTATGCCAAAAACCTACTCATATAGGTGAAAATATGAAAATGATGAGAAAATTGTTGTAACTTCCCTAGGAAAGGACTATAGAAATGGGCTAGGAACATTTTTATGATCTGACCATATTGTATGTTTTTAACCCTAAGCTTGTTATTTTGAGTTTCGTGTTTGATGTTATTTATGAGTAATTTTTCATGTTCTTTCCTATGTTTGAGCCCAAAATTATGTATGTTGCAGGCGTATGTGTAGAATATACCTAGATGAATGCTCCTTCTTTTTAGGCACGTGTGATAAAGAGTTTGAGTGTGTGGCTCAAAATAATAGATGTGTAACCATGTTTGATAAATCTGATAATTTGCGTAGAAAACACATGAAGGGTTGATGTGGTGGCCACCAAGAAGAATTTGCACCTATAAATAGGATGCACGGTGGAGACCATAACGTGAAATCAAAAGCAACAATAACAACAAGAAGAATAATAATAACAATGTCAACAAGAGAACTAGTAATAATCAACAATAGTAATGCATATGTAAGTGAAAAGATAACAATGTAGTCATTGACATGCAAAAGTCTCAATGTATGTAAATATGGGGTACCCACGGTGTTGTAAGACAATCAAGGCCCTTGGGCCTCTAAAAAGAGATAAAATGTCACACAAGAAAGGCATGATGCCACAAATATGGGACACCCACAATATCACAAGAAAAATAAGGCCCTTAGGCCATAACCAGAGTAGAAAACAAGTAACTACACATAAAACTAACATGATGTGTAGAAAATAAAAGTATCATAATGTGATGAAATGACATATCAAGAAATATATAGAAGTGTTTGAAACAACAATTGTTAACACCCACACACGATATATGTGTTAGTTTTGTTAATTCAAAAATATTAAATACATTATGTATCTAATTATAGTCACTAAAATATGTACTTATTACTATTACATTATGCCTCTAGTATGTTGTTATATACATGATTTCTAAGTATGGAAACTAGGCACTTGGTGACACCTCTTTGGTCCTTTTCTTTCTTTGATTGGTTCTGCTCATGTATTTTATTTGGAATTTGCATCTTTTTGGTCGAGTCACAAGGATCCATGTTCCTATCTTTCGTTTTGTTTCTATTTTCTTTTTGCATGATAGTATCTTGCTCATATACAAGAAAGAAGTAGCACCCATGCGCTAATGTCCTTCTAAGTTTTTGTCCTCTTTTCCTTGTTTTCTACTTTGTCGTTTTCTTTGGCTTTGGGTATTTTATCGTTTCTTTTCATGACCTAGGTCAGATTTTGGTGTCACTATGTGCTAAAAAAAAAAACTCATATATATACACAACCTACTAACTATTCTAAGGGGAAATTGGGATATCATTTCTATATCTACCACATATCAAAGAACAACACAAGGGACTGTATTTTAGGCTGCATTATTCACTGCATAGGGGGAGGATATTTTGAATTCCATATCACACATTATTGTATTGGGACAAAGTAGTTGTAGCTATCCTATTATTATTTGTGCAACTAGCACTAGGGCATCCTAGCTCAAGGGACACAATTTCAATCACACACCACAAGAACTACATGGATTTTGAAATGTAGTGCAACACTTGGCAACAAGATCACATTGGGGTGAGCATCGAGATCAATTTGAATCTCTCATATGCATTTTTATTTAGTCTAATGTGCGCTTGATGAGTCTTGTGTAGTAACTAGGGTTTGTTTTATAAGTACAAGTACAACAAAGCAAGAGTACAATAAACCTAATGCGACCTACAACGAACTAAAGACAACATAGAAAGAATCAGACCAAATCTACTCATTATACACCAACACCGAAACATATGTTAGCACCAGAAACCATGTCCTCTCCCGGTGCTTTTATCCATGAGATCGTCACATCCTAGTTTTTGAATCAAAGCTGAAATAGTCTAGAATTCACCTTTCTAGACCTGTCATCAACCTAGAATCAATTTAGACCTATAGAGGCAAGGTGAGTCATTCTATAAACCATATCTATCACTCTTGTTTGTACTTCTTTAGCTAGATCTTGAATATTGAATCGTTATATTTATTTGATCATCAATGTCCTTACATAGATTTAAAATTCATTCAATCATTAATCAAGTGTAATGAGGAAGTGAAACATCACTATAATAAAATAATAGCACTAGTTTTGTGTGGAGGGATGCCCCCAGAGAAAGTATGTAAGGTGCAATGATAGCTTCCATAAGCATGTATCAATTTGTATGTCTTGCAGCATGTTTAATGTTGTGGTCAATAAATCACGTGCTTTGGGTAATATTTAGTCCCGATCTCATACTACTATGTATATGGTTCTTGAGTGAAGAAATTACTAATTAACCCATGTCTTTGGCCATTTTCATTTACTTTTGTCGTCATTCCCGACCTTCATTCAACACTTACCCAAGTTGTTTTCATCATCCCCGATTATTCTCCACTTTACCTGGGCACCCATGGGTGTCCCTGGTCCCACTCAAGGCCTCGCCAATCCTTTTCTCACTTTCCCGCCACTTTTTGGGTACTTTATAGTCATTGTAACATTTGATTTTTCTTGTGGTCGACCTCTTTAGGGTTAATTACAAAATTAGATCAAGATAACCTTATAAATATAAAGTTATGAGACCATAATGAGGGACCAAGCACTAGTCACTACTATCATCCACCTAGAGTTGCATCCATCAAAGGCATTTGGAGATCATTTGCATCCATTTAGCTCCATCACAAGGGACAAGGTTGGTTCATCTGCATCACATAAGCATAGGAGGATTCTATTATATTCCATCCACCATTTACTACATTTTTTACATCTAGTTATTGCTTGCTACTTCACAAAGTGCGATTGACACAAGAGCACCTAGGGCACATGATTCACACACACACAAGAACTATATTTGGGTCTGAAATGTAGTGCAACGCTCAATTAGTAAGCCCATTGTTGTGGCAACTGAGGTCATCGACTTATTCATTTGCATTCTTCTTTTTAAGGGTTTTTATAATTTTTGTGCTCTCTTGCAGTCTTTTCTCCATCTAGGATTATCGGCGACACATGATGCGGTGCAAAAACCACGATGTGATAGATAACAAGGTTTTGAGACCACTTGCCTAACTGTAAAAATCAGTTTTAGACCTCCCTATAGACTAGAGCACCCATATTTGCAGACTCAGGGCGCCCCACAGTGCCCCATTCTCTCTCTAGGTTCCCAATCTAGCTAGACAAATTAGATCCACCCTTTCGTGGCCTCGACATACGATTGTTTCCTCCTATTTTTCCAGTCACCTCAAGTGGCATAGTCCAATGAGCTCATCGAATTGGCTAAGTTCCTTCTAAATCTCTTTATACTCTGAGGGTTTTACATTTAAAATTTCTTGGTTGATTGGGTTGCTTTATATATTTATTACATTATTACATACATCATTTTACTACTTTGTCATTTATTGTTGTTCCTAGTTAAATTAACTACATGATTTTCAATTTTAGTTAATCATTTTTATGAACCCGATCTTAGATCATCACACCTTCTAGGGTTTGCATTATCATAGGATCTTCATTCATTGTTTGTCATCTTCGCATTTAGGCATTACGAGTATCTCGATCATTGATTATTTGATCTTAAATCCCGACCTTAGAATTAGAGTCCAACATCTTCTTGCCACTACTTACATTCGTGTTGGCTTAAACCCGATCTCATCTGATAATACCTTTGTAGATGTATTTTATCACCACATAGCATTCAAGTATCATCTTCCCACCGATGTTAATACTTTTGATAATGACCCAACATTACACATCATATGTCGTATTTACAATTTAAACCAGAGGTTTATTCTTTACCTTGCCTAATATAGTTTACAACCTAAAGTATTATCCTGGTAGAAAACTTACCATGGTTTGGATCGAGGCTTTTACCGTACAACATAATTTGAGGTTTTACTTAAAGAAAGAATTTGTCTAGGAACTAAAATTTCCTAAGTTTACAGGATAATCCATGGTGAATAGTTGGTAGGCATCTTAAATTAGCGAGCCTTTTATCCCAAGACGAGAGAGTAAGGGGGCAAAAGTGAAGGGATTTATCTTCAAATTAGTCTCGGTGTTGATCATGATCCATGCCTATCCTTGTGGATCTAGCAAGAGATGGCGATCATTCTTTTCATGACACTCCAATTTTCGATTATACTTAACACTTTGATTTTTTTCCCTATCTCTAGTTATATATATTAACCCCAAGATCTCAATGTATCCTTTTAAGTCGATCTCATCAAATTATTTCCGAGTTCATTCAATGATTTGAATTCTCCATATTAATTGGCTGCAATATCCCTTAGTATCTAAGTGAATAACATCGTGCAAAATATTTTACCTTATTGGTGATCAACATTCTATATCATTTCACAAATATTACAATGTCATCATCAAAATCATCACCTTCACTCTCGTTGAGTATGGAAACCTTTGTTTTCCTCCAAATGTTGCCATCGCTTTATAAATTCTTCAACCTCCTCCACAACACTAATTGTTTGTCAACTCCAACAATCATCGCATCCACATTTCATAATCTCAAATTTTGATCTTTAAAGAGTGTGAAGAGTGTGAACTCTGGTGTGAATTTACAACAAAGAGTGAAGAATTAAAGCAACTCAGATCGAATAGAGTACACGGATGATTGTGGATATCCTTATTGCGAAGTTTGAGGCTAAGAGGCTTGGAGGTTTGGATGTGAAGGGTTGTGAGCTAGGGTTTGTAGAAGCACGAGATCGAGTTAGGGCATGGATTGTCAAAGAAAGAGAACAAGGAGGTAAACGAACAAAGTGATTGAAGAAAGTTAAGAGATAGAGGGTTAATAAAAACCTAGGGCACAAAGTATTTGAGATTAAACAAAGAGAATGCCACCTAAGAGGGCATTTGTGGCGGAAACAAGAGGGAAGATGAAAGAACTTGAGGTCGAGGTCGAGGAGACACTAGAAGAGAGATTCTCAAAGATGCAATATCCATAGGGTGACACCATGAGGGACATTTTGGAGAATCACCTCTAGAAATGTAAGGTACACGATTATAACCATCATACTGATGTGAACATGCGCTAGCTGCAAGAGAATGAGTGTCTGAAGAAGTTCGATCAAAGAAGCGTAGATAATAAACCTATCTATGATGATGAAGGGCATCGAAGTTAGAGGGCACATGAGTACTTTGTAAATATATGAGTTGCCTTACTTTGGAAAACCGGAGTGCCTCTGGTGGATCATGTCATGAGTCCATGAGGAATTTTTCTACATTGTAGGGAGGAGGGTGTGCCTTATTTTGCCCTTCATACGAAGGTTTATGGCGCTACGCATCTCATGGACTCGAAATCACATCAAACTTAGTTGATGAGATAGAGTAGAGACTAATGCGGTTGAATTCAAGTATGCGAAAGGAGGGCACGTCATGGATATCTCCAAGATTAGTGATCTTCTTTGTCCGAATAGTCATGCATCTATTGAATAAATTTAATGGGCGGGGAAAGATGGGGCCAAGTTAACGAGAAATGGCTCTACATTGCTAAGAAGATGTCGGAGGAAACATTATACAACCTTGTTGCATTCATTGGAGAAGAAATTATTGAGGACGTGCACTCAAGTGATAAAATTTCTTAGGGAACAGTCATCCTTTCTATCATGTTCATGGAGTTTGGAGTTCCAAATGGTCCTAAGGAGAAGATGTGGAAGTACCCAAAAGAAAACAAGTCCTTGACAAAGAGGTTTCATGGAGTATACTTGTGATGGGATCACTAACATTCTATAAGTTGAGAGTATATATGTGGTACAAGAGAATGTGTGAGGCATTCAAGCATGAATGGCGCATTCCTAGTGACTTGCTCACATAGGCTGGATGGAAAGGTAGATTTTGTAGTGTATCAACACTTTTTGCATTGGTAGGTTCTACGAAGGATCGTAAGAGGATTCCTTGGTGTAAGTTACCTTATGCCTTTACAATGTGCTACTTTCAAGCCTTGGTGAACAGGTTCTCGACGCACACAAACTTAGGTTTGATGTTGATAAGGTTGATTATGACTACTATACCTTACACAAGACATACATGTATCCAGAAATTCAACCTATAATGAGATAATGATATTAGATGATATCAATATGACTAAATCTATCACTTTGGCAATAGGGAATGAGGAATTCTACGAAGGTATACATATACCTAAAGAAAAATTTGGTCAATAAGAAATACATCGAAGACGAGTTAAAGGTCCCGGATGAACCAAATGGTAAGCATACTAGTTGGGAAAAAGCAAGCTTATGAGGCTACTCCTCCGAAGACTCAAGAAGAAGAAAATACCAAGTACAAGGAGGAAAAAGAGGAAGAGAAGGAATATCTTTGTTGTGCTAGATCATGACACAAGAATCAAAGTTAAAGAGGATGTTCAAGGAACAAAGTGGTGTAGGACCATTAGACCCTGTGAAGTCACCAACAACCACACCACCTAAGGCAAGTCCAGAAAATAAGAACAGACATAAAAAAGCTGGTACCTCGGGAAGGACAATGATGAAGAGGACGTAGTGGATGAGCTTCGCATGAATGCAAGATGAAGGAACAAGAAGACACGATTATCCATGATATTAAGGAAGAGGAGCACAGGAGTAAAGTGCCAAGCATGATGAATAGGTGCATGATGTGCCTTCGAGATAATCCAGAGGGTGGATAAGAAGATTGAGGAGATAGATGACTAC
Organism: Taxus wallichiana var. yunnanensis; assembly: GCA_018340775.1. Lineage (NCBI taxonomy): Eukaryota > Viridiplantae > Streptophyta > Pinopsida > Cupressales > Taxaceae > Taxus > Taxus wallichiana. The sequence continues at coordinate 508,394,312 of CM031244.1, read as the reverse complement.
AAGGATAAAGTGTCAAAGAACTAGTGCATGCACTAAGAACCATCAACATATACCTAAAGGAAAGCACACTAGAGGAAGGAGGAAAATTATAAAATCATGCGAACACCTCAAGTCAACTACATTGATGATCAAGCCTTGGTGTTGCGCAGGTGGTTTCAAAGTTCTATGGCACAAGATGAATTATATGGTTTGGAAGTAATCGATCTATAAGGTGTGACTATGTGCACAAAGAAGATGTTGTGAAGTATGCAAACACATGTGGATGAGCTTGAGTTTGAAATTGAAAAAGAGACATGTTATACTCACACAATGAAGAAGGAAAAGAAGGAGGTGATTCTTTGTCAAGCCAATGAAACTAAATTACGAGCAAGATAACAATGCTTTAAACAATATGGTGGTAGAGTTGATGCGAAGGAATTTGGACAAGGCAATAATAGTCAAAAAGTTGCTTGAGGATAAAAGGGACTAGGTGCCAAAAGTACGAGAGACTAACTAAAGCATTAGAGAAATGAATAGCGCACTAAGTACGTAATTGATATGGACGTACAAATTGTAGGACAAATAATGGAAGTGTTCCCGAACTAGATGAACGGACTAAAGAATTATATCCTTCACTCTACATTACTTGGAGGAATTAGTGCAAATGATGTTAACGAGAAAATCCAAGTATGTAGGGACCATCATAAGAAGATAAAGAATCCGAGAAGAAAAATAATAAGGCAACAATGGCGTGCAAGATTGGGGAATATGATGTTGTGGTTGCCACCTTGAAGGATGACTTGAAGAAGGAAAGTTGGGGCATTTGAATAACTACGGGACCACAGAAAAAATTCTTAAGGGGTATATCATCAATGAAGAGAATGAAGTTATCACAATGAAGAAGGATGCAAAACTCGCGCGAGAAGAGAAGATGGACAAGATTTCAAAGAAGTGTAACGCGCTTAAAATGGTCAAGGATACTTTGGAGAACATGAATAAGAAGCTTGGGTCATTTGTTGTAAAAAGGATGAATGCATTTGAAGCCATTATCTCGGGCCTCGCAGAATTGTTCGAGAGATTAAGGAGAATGGGAGAGACATGGAACCCTCATGAGTACCATAAATTTCTAGAAACATGCCTAATATAGCAATTAAGGAGCTAAAAGAATGACAGAGCTTGAGGGTAAGATAAATGAGGATTTTATTGATTTATTACAACCAACCTAGGAATTAGCATGCTCGAGTATTCTTTATTCATTTACTTTTTTATTCTTTATTCTTTATTTTTTGAAGTATTCTTTATTTATTCAATATTTGGAGGGATATGTTAATCTATCACATTGCGAGGCGAAATGACATTAGTGTGGGGTAATGTTGAGCAAGAAAATGCTTGAGTATGAGACGCATGTGAGGGAGGCACATAGGAGTGCATGTAGAAGGATGGAGAAACATGTGGGAGGTTCGCCCCGGATAGATAAAATACGAACTTAGCTATTTTATGGAGAAAAAGCTAAAAATAGGAAAAGCAAGGATCAAGCGCGGAGAAAGAAAAGTATAAAAGCGGACTATCTTAACGGAAAATGAAAGGCTATTTTGGAGGATGAACATGCAGATCGAGCACCGCATGACAAGATATAATTAGGATTAAAGTGATATATTTCTAGAAGATATATTATTAGCCGTTGGTAAAAGCATGCAAACTTTATGGCTTTATGGTTATTTTTGTAATGCATGTATGCATGGCTATTTTAAGCATGCATATTTTTTAGAGGATGCATGGGTGGTGAAGGAAAGCCCCACCCCTATAAATACTTATGTATGACACTATAAAAGTTATTTCTTGTTATGAGTTAGAGTTATGTCTGCTCTGCTTATGGTCGCACACATGACTCTATATTGATAGTTATGTATTCATCTTCATTCTAATGTAATGATTTTTGTTAATTAATGGATACCGATAAATGTATCTCGAGCAAGGTGATGTGTTTATGAAACTAATTATGGTGATGATTTACTTAGTATGATTGTTTCCTTATTATATGTGTTGCTGAAAATTATGATGTTCTTTGTACTTGGATGAATATGGTAAATGTAATTGTGTTAATCATGCATGCTAACATTTTGCAAAACATAACAAAGGAGAGAATTGGTTTCTTAACATTGAGATCAAACTTGAGATGTGCGAGGAGCGGAAATATTTGAGGTTCATTGATATGATCACAAGTAGAAGACATGGAAGTGGGATGATATGTAGTATGAGCCTAAGAAACATCCTTAAGATGTCAGATTTCAGATTTAAGAGATCTAATCATAGATTTCATATCCTGAAATTGGTTTTGAAATAAATAATATAAAACTTGCGGCGCCACCATCATCGATTGATGGAAATGAGAATCAAGATATTCTTCGAGAAAAGACGAGCAAAGAGAGCATTAATTTGAGTAGGTGGTATATCACTAGAATAATGCTTTGGGATTTTAGAAGAACATATTTGTAAGATGGGTGCATTCAAAGCAATTGATTCAAGGAGACTATAGAGACCTTGTGAGCCATGATAGAAGAAACATGAGGATCCAAGTGTATTCGAATGGGACATGTTCGCAGAATGATTTAACAAAAATAATATTTTTGTTAAAACCCTAATTGTAGAGTAACAACGTAATAATATAGCAATGAAGTACAAATATGACCTAAGAAATAAGCTAGAAAAATTATGAAACCCTAGGTGCAAGAGGAGGGATGAGATACTTATTTGATTTCGTAAGAATTCTGAAGTTGCCCGAGCTAGAAAATTGATAGAAAAGGAGTGCAGACGTTCACAACTATGCTCGAGAAAATTGTGTGATCATCGGATAAGCCTAGACTAGGACACCTAGAAGGAATGGAGCACCCGTGCTCAGAGACCTGATCTAGGAACTAGTGTCCCAGTAGGTCCTCAGTTTTGAATTTTTCTCGGGTCGTAAGGGTTTCACACTTTTTCGATTTTAGTTGCTTGTATGTCATTTTGATGTCACTAACAACCCGCAATAAAGAAACGACCTACAAAACCCTAAAATACATCAAATCCCAAAAAGAAAAAGATGCAAATAGGGATTCAGACTGACCAGGTGGTCACCCGACCGAGTAAACTTATGATCTCGAGCATTGCACTACATTCACTCCATGTAGCTATGTGTATGTGTGTGTAGAATCGTGCCCTAGGTGGCTCTTTTGCGCGACACACATGATAGTGAGAAATAATTAGATGTAAAAGATGTAAATACATGTGTGCATAGAAAAATGAACTTCCCCTCCTATGTGTGTATGCGAATAACCAACCCTTTCGCCTTGATAGTGCTAGATGGATGCAATGTAGCTCTTTAGATGCTTGTGAATGCAACCTTAGGTGGTGATAGTATATGCTTAGAGCTTAATCCTTTAATTTGATCCCATAAAATTGTATTTATATGATTCCCTTGCTTGAATTTCAGTAATTTATCACTAAAAGGCCGACCCCTAAGAGATAAGGATGCCCAACAGCTAGAAAGGACCCAAAAGGAGAGAGTAAGATACAAAGAGGTATAGGGTGCCCAGAGGCGAAGAGGGTGCCATGCACTAATGTCTTGGCTGGGTGCTGGTGTTAAAAGCCGAAAAGGTGAAGTATCGAAGGTCGAGGCAAAGTAGGGTGTGTAAGGCCAAAAAGGAGACCAGAAAGGAACCTAAGAGGCCAAATATAGTGATCAATTAGTAATTTTCTCCCTTAGAATCATATGAATGCAATGCATGTGATTAGGACCTAGAAATGTACCCAAGTGCGTGATTTAGTGTCTACACCACCATGAGAATTGGAGTATTGTTTTGCATGACTAGGAAAAATTGTGTTTTATTAATTTTTTTAAGAGTATAAGCAGAAAAATATCATAAAGTCTCAAGTTTAATTTTGTCATTTGGGATGTTGTTGTTAATGTAACCCATCCTCTAAGTTTTGTATTGTTACAGTAAGTTTTAACAAGTGAGATTTACATTTAATATAAATCCTTTAAATATGAATCAATAAGTCGATTCAACATTTTCAAGCTAAAAATATTTCCAAATTTTATACAAAAGCTATACTTTTACCTCATTTTAATTTTCTAAGCGAGAGAAGAGGTAAAACTAAAAATGTGAAGACATGTTAGCATAGAGAGAAATCAATGCTTGATCATTTGAACCGTTGAGTGACGATGATAAAATAAAAACTCGGCTTGTAGTCGCCCAAGCATTTCGTTATATCGTTCTTCTTAATTACCGAACATCCCACATTATCACTCTTCTCCAAGTAACTTTTCAAGTCAAGACCGAGCTAGGTTACATGGGTGAGCTCATGATCAAGGTAGGAGAATTCCATGGAAAATATCATACAGCTCCTACCACAAAGTTAAGAAGTCAACTCACTCGCTCACATGTCAAGGCACACGGTCATCAAATAACTAACCATCTACGTGGAACATGCCAAGTGGACCAAGTGTCCACCAAGTCCACCAAAGAAGATTCATCACCAAGTCAACCAAATCAAAGTGCATGCATTGCAAAAATAGTGGTCCATTGAACTATTTCATAGCTCCCGTGTTATTTTACAAAAATAGAAGCTATTTTGTGCCTTTCCGCCATCATTGTTGACCACACACCTAACATTTCTCTCGGGAATTTTTCAAATGTTTCACAGCTTGGTCCTCCCATCCATGTTCTCGCATGTACTATTACCACAACACTTCAGAAACTACATAATCTTCTAGGATTCCCCTATCCTTTACGCTTATGGATGTCCATACCATGTTCCAAGGCTCTCTTTTCAAGACAGACATGGAGAACGCTCAAATTTTTTGGAATTGCTTTACACTTTCCAAACATGTTTTCTTTTTTAAGACACCTTTTGATTATTATAGTTCGAGATCACACCTCTTAAGGCATTTGGTCAAATGGTTCACATCCTTTTCCTATGTGTTCACATTTAGCATGCGGGTCTAGCAGAGCGCTTACAACCAAAATAAATGGGAAACATCTAGAACTTGTTTCTAAGATTTTATTGGTATGCATATAGTAGAATGATGGCAAAAAGGTTTTGAGGCTTGGCTTGCATGTGTGTACCGCCTTTTTCTTTTAAAAAATATAGTTCTTTCTAATGGTGAAGAACATGTGCTCTTGAAATAGAGGTCACAAGTTCAAATCCTGCAGGGGGTAGGGTATGTACGCCTCGTTTGTAGCAAAGTTAGTTGCCTCCCGCATGTGAGTACGAGGTAGTCCCATATGCTATAAGCCACTTGTAGACCCAAAAACAGCTGCCCACGGCATCGTGGACTGTAAAAACCTATTATTATTATTATTATCTAAAACCCGCTTTGTGCATATTCGGCAATCAATGAAAACACATTTCTTCTACGCATCCGCCGCACAATTCACATGCAAGTGTGTGCTTCCACATTTACAAGAGCTTGTCATATAAGGGCGAGATGGCTTATAGGTATGTAGGTTTGATAGGATGGATTGGACAATCGAAGATTCATTTTCATGAATGTCTCTAAGATCTTTTAGTGAACCCATTTATCCAAATTAACATGCCATATTTATCGACGCATGTACATGTTGTCTTGTCTCAAAATATATTGCCAAGTGACTTAACCACATAACTCAACACGTTATATCCAAATGTTAATTACTAAGTGCATATGCTAACCAAATTATGGCTAAGCCCATACAACGTGCCACACAAGGATGATTGAATTTTAATGGCTCTAGAAAATAAGGCTACCAAAGCAATTTTATCGCCTCTAAAATTTCATAGACCCAAACCTAATGAGTCACGTATTTTCCATCTCATCCACGTCAAATCATGAGGATTCGTCTAAAAATTTTGTGGAGTCTTCTGCAACACTAACACATTACTTAGAATCATGATTCTTTGACATTTAGTCAAACATGACACGTGGATTTCACATGGTTTATCAATACATTCTCTAATAAAATATGTATTTAAGTGCATGGAGCTAGGTAAAGGGTCTACCATTCATCAAAAGCGATTACACATTCCAAGTGGCCCTCTTGGCCCTCGACCAAACCAACCATAAGCACCTTATTGTGTCCGAGGTGCATTCATTGTGTTTGAAACTACCATTGTATTATATTTAATATTTTAATATTATTATTCTTATCATAAAGATCTCAAAAACCTTCCTTCAACTTAACACCACTCCAAATAAAAAAACCAAACACCATCTAACATGTACAAGCTAAGATCATAACCAAAATATCTCATAAGCTCACACTATTGAGCTACATTTCCTAACTCACATCATTAAGATCTCACTTTCCCATGAAACACTCAAGAGTAAACACGAGTATGGTGAATGAACATCACCAAACACATTGAAAGTGAAACGGAGGGTCGGAACCCACCGTGAAGGAGACTCTCTAAGGGAGAGGCATTCCAATGCCTAAGCTCTGTAGAGGAAATAAGTGCCCTTTCTAAGTATCCACCTTCTTCTAGAAAGATTAAGAAGAAGGTTCCAAAATTTAATGTACATCTTCCCCTTAAAAAGAGGCATTCCCAAGTAAGTAGTAGGAAGAAATTCAACTTGACCCTCAAAATTGTGGGAAATTCTCCTCTAAACCTCCATATCGACATTTAAGAAAAAATTGAAACTTTTATTCAAATTTATGAGTTTCCATGTCACCTTGCCATAATCCCGAAGAGTTTCCTTAAAGGATTGAGTTTCAAGAACATAACCTCTTCCCAAGAGAAAAGTATCATCAACAAACTACCTGCAAAAATATAGCTTCCAACCCGCTTGATATGGAAAGACCTTTTATGCGACTCTGTCCTCCTCCTAAGTAAAAATTTTGCTAAGAGTCTCACCAAAAAAATATAAAGAAAGGGATAAATAGGGTCTCCTTGACGAAGACCCTTCCAATAGAGAAAACCCTTTAGACTTACCATTGAGTAAAACAGAACTTCGGGGATGAGATATATTCCATAATCAACTTGATGAAGTGACCATCAAACCCCAAATGAACCAAGATAATTCAAAAATATATCCATGAGACATTGTCATAAGATTTATTCATATCAATCTTTACCAACAAAGTGTCTCTCTTTTGGACTTATCCATGAATGTATAGTTTCATGGATAGTGATAATATTGTCCAAAATTCATCCGCCTTAAAAAAGGTCCCTTGATTAAGAGAAATGAAGTTATGAAGGAGGTTTTTAATGCAACAAGAGGGGATTTAGTAATGATCTTGTAAATGGTATTGTACAAATTGATAGGTCTAAAATCACAAAGATCCACCGCTCCAACTTTTCTAGGAATTAGGGCTATAAAAGTATTATTAACCTCTTTTAAAAGCTTAAGGTGAAACAAAAATCAATGATATCAACTTCAACATCCTTATGAATAATATCCGAGAAAGTTTGAAAGAAAAAATAAGGATAACCGTCATGTCCAAGAGAATTGTCACCTTCTAAATAAAAGAAAACCACTTTAATTTCATCACCAATGGCATCCGAATGAGAGAACGATTCTCACAAGGAGAAATGATCTAGGATGAAACAAATTAGGTATACTATTTTCCTTACTAGAGTTCGACCGATGAGATTCTAACAACAAACGAGAAAAGAAACCAATGAATTCTTTAGTAATCTCTCTTTTTCGTGGGTTCTAGAGCTATTCCTAGAAACAATCTCAAAGATTTTGTTACTATTCCTATGCATAGATGCTTTGATAAGTGGAAAAATGGTGTTTCTATCTCCTCTTTAAGCCATAAAAATCTAGAATTCTTTTTCATGTAGGATTCCTCCATAGCTTATAAGGTATGAAACTTAGAGAGGAGCTATTTTTCCTTATCCTTCAACCCTTGATCCAAACCCTCATGTTGCACCCGATCTTCATAAAATTTAAATTCTTTAGTTGTTTGATTCTTTTGGAGGAAAATATTACCATTTTTTTTTATCAAGGATAAATGTTTTTGGTTGGGACCCTACCCAATTACGAAAAGGTCATATCCATGATATACAATTAAGACTAAAAGTATCAAAACAAGAGCAAAAACAAGAGTGCAACAAAAGCTCGGTGAAACGACAACAAAACCACAAACTTAAACACAACAAATACCGAGTAAAAATTAGCAAATGATAAGCGAAGGAGATGCCCATACAAACATTACTTCATAATTTTAAGAAAGGCCTTCTTGACACTCTCCAACCCATTTTTGATGTCCTTGAGGCTAACATCTTTCTTACTTTTGTCTTTATCTTTGCTTTCCTCCGGATGGTGAGTAATAAGGGAAAGAAAGTCAAGGGTGCTCTTAAAGATAGACAAGATATCACAATATTTGGACTTGATAATGTCTTGCTCCTCTATTTATTCCATCTTCTAATATTAGGTTTTACATTCTTAAGCTTTCCCATGAGTCTAAACATACAACTACCTATGACGTCGACTTGTCACCAAACTTTGATCAAGTTACAAATATCAAAGTTGATGAAGCCATATTTTTCGTCAATCTAAAGGGCCTACCTTTGACTTCACTTTGATTGCCATAGCGCAAAGAGATATGACTATGGTCCGAACCAATTTTGGGTAGAGCCATGATGCGACCCATCAAAGGAAGGCATGCACTCAACATTACCCAAAAATCAATCAATTTTTATTTGAGTAGTCTCCCCGCTCTACGGTTGGACCAGGGGTACTTAGAGCCTCGTAGGTTCTTACTCATATGTACGTATATAATTTACTCACAAGGTTTTATCATTGTCCAATCAAAGAAAAATTATTTTACTATCATGTTTTTTTCGTACAATACTCTTGCTATCATTAAGTGGTATCGTTCATATAGAGCATCTGCATATTTCAAACATTAAAATACAAAATAATTTTACATACTTAATTTTTCTTTCTTTCTTCATGCATTAACTTACAATATAGATTAGAATATATGACTATAAATTACAGCTTGATATTGGGCCTGGGTTCCAAACTCAGAATGCCATGAAAGGACCAGCCCATAGATTTTATTCCATGGACGTCCGGGCAAGCAGGGAGCCAATCCCACCTTTGTCGCCCCGAATCATATGCAATGACCTCATTACTGTACACATTCTTGCAACAAATGTAATCTCCAACTGCAGTGTAGTAACAACACAACCAAAATGGCCTCATTTCTTCATTTTGTTTATATGTACATGGATCCATAGTTTTCAATCGAAGGTACATAAAGGGAGGTATTCTTGCAATCTCTTTCCAACCTGCATTAATCACCTGAAACTCCCATATGATGAAGTCTACCATAGAAGCTCCAACCAGAAATACTGTAGGGACACCTACAATCAGTTGTGACCAACAAACATCATCTGCATCGTCATCTGCAATATTAGGCCAATGGGGTAAAGGAGCTACACTCATCTCTTCTTTTTCAATATTGTAAACCATAATACCATTGGGGTTCTGTCTTCTACAGAAAACAAGACCGTTGCTCAGAGCAATGCGTGAATTGGATTCATCTAATTGGAATTTGTGGGGAAACACAAAGGCAATCGTCCATGATTTGCTACCAGAATCATACACCTCTATACTATTTGTTTTATGGCTCACTACCACCACTCTGTAAATTTCTCCGCCCATAATTCCAATCATCCAAGAATCCTCGAACTCGGATATCATGGGAGGAAGCTCTACACCGCTTCTGGTAAGCGGATTGCATACATAAAGAATCCGAGGATTATCATACTCAAATTTTGCAAGTAAAAGTAAACCTCTTGCTGATGCTAAGTAACAAAAATCGTTCCGCCATTGTTGAAGTGGAAGGAAGGAAAGTGAGATGGTCTTCCAGGTCTTTGTGAAGAAGCAGTAGGCCAGGTTACAGTCAACATATTTTATTGGGCGACAAAACAAGAGCCATGGATTCTCATTGGAGAGTTGAGTCCAGAGATTTGCTAATCCAGAAGAAAATAACAATTTATTCCATTGTTTGCTTGTTTGACAGAATTTGAATAGGGACTCCATTGGAAGAGAAGCCAGTATGCACTCCAACAAGTGCTCCGGCAATTCAGACAGGATATTAATTCTCCCCTCCATGCTTAATCGATAACTCGCTCTATTGCTCTGCTGCATACGTTTCCCTTAATTTCATTCATATTTATACTCTTTTAATTTCATTCATATTTATACTCTTTTAATTTTTCTTAGCTTTGATAACTATTTTTGTCCACGCTTTTGATATGCAATTTTTAAGTACTTTTTTACTTTCTATAGGTACTGTAGGTTTTTTTAGCTACACTAGATTATTTTTGGCTACACTAGATTATTTTTAGCTATACTTTTCCCTTTTTTTCCATGCTTTTATAATTATAGGCATCTAATTATGTTATAAAAGTAGTTAATTGTTTTATTATACGTGTATTTAGCTGTATACAAATTAATATTAGTTTAAGTTAGGTTCTTATTAGTGTAATTTCTTTTATAATTTGACTTCCAACTCGAATTTTTGTGTTTTTTTATATTTTCCGAATCTCAAATTAATAATTTTGATGTTATTTTTGTCTTATCTTATTCTTATCATTTTTATGCACTTGAACTATAATTTCTTATCCTCTTATTTAAATATTGAATTGAGATATATTCTCTCTCTTGTCCTATTTTTAAATGTTTTGTGTTTTTTCAATTCAATGTCGTATGTAATTGGGAGTTTCTATTTTTGTGACTTTTTATACCATGATCATATGCCTTAGAAGGACTTTATTTTTAAACCTATTTTGTGTCTCCTTTCATACCATTGAGCTCCTAATTAGAATTCAACAAGTGTAAAAGCAAAAAAACCTAAGTGTATTAAGTAAAGAGAATGGTACACATGAACATAGAGAAAAATCATATTAACATTATAAAGAAATATAATTTATATTTTATGAAGAATCATTGTGCTAAAACAAAGTTCAACAATTTAGAGAAGCATATAGATGTTAGTAGGTATTGCAGAAGAATTTCCCCATATGTATTATGAAAATGTGTAATTTTTAAAACACATAGTATGATAAATGTCGAAGAATCAAGGTCATTCCATTCACAATCTTCTTATTATGAGAAAATTAAATCAAAAACTAAAATATTAAAAAGAGTAATAACAAGAAAGAATAGGACATCCGTGAAAGACTACTATAATCTTTCTAAGGATGGATGGATGGATATTCGGCTCCATCCTTTCTTGAGGATGCAAAACAAAAACTCATGGAGATTCTCAAGCCCTTCCACTTTTCTAATAATCATGATGTTACGATATGGTCAGAGCTAAGTTTGACAATTATAATGTTAAGGATGGATATGTTACTTCTCTAATTTTTGTGGCTAGAATCGCCTCTCCTTTCCCCGAAAGAAAGTCCGGTAAAAATACGGTCTCCCAAGGCCAATGCCTTCCTATGGACTCCATAATGGGACAATATTATCACACAATCGAATCTCAAAAAAGGGGATTCCAGGGTCCTTCATGGTGTGTTCTCTGTCGTTGTCAAGAAGATACCAACCATCTTTTGTTCCATTGTGATTTTGCTCATAAAATTTGGGAAAGAGTTTTGGTAAGTTCAATCTCAACTTTGTCTTTCCCAATTCGTTAAAATATCTCATAGCTTGCTAGAACTACAATTTAAAATCACTCCCACTTCTTCAAATTTGGTCTTCCATCCCGACCTATGTTTGTTGGAATATTTGGCTTGAAAGAAATCCAAGAACCTTCAAAGATGAACGAAGAAATCTTGACATAATGTTTTCTCAAGTTTTGAAAATTCTTAGAGAGCTTGTCCTTGTTTGGTCCCCCAAGGATGGTAAAATTTTTCTCGGTTTATGGCAATATCTCTCTCAATTGGATTAACTCTCTCGATTAGCATCCTTGATAAAGGGGTTGGTGATTAACTAAAATATGGCATTTTTAGTAAGTTAATCTCTATAGAAACGACAATTAAATAACTAATGTAAATCGAAATACCGATTCTAAATATCTATTTGTAGTGTTTAAATAAAATTAAATAATGAAAACAAAAGGAATAAAGTACTTATATGAATGCAAATTACCTCGTTGTGTGTTGGACTTGAATGTGATGATGTACTAACCGGAATTTGGACATGGGAATGTTGCTAGGGGAACTACTGAAGTTGAAGATCAGGTGGGTGACTGGGGTGCCCGAGAGATTACCGGGGCATCCTGGTTTGTAATTTGGGTGCTCTGGTTTGTAGAAAAGCTCAGAATTTGAATCTGGAAGTGTCGCAAGGTCTTTGCAATGTCTTTATCCTTGTCACATGGTTGTCGTAATATCTTCGCTTATGTCGTCATGAATGTGATGTGAAGATATACCTACAAAACCCTATTCAAAGCATCAAATTCCTAAAAAATAAAAATGCATATGAATAGGTCGGATTGACCTTAGCTACCACAATGGTGGACTTACAACTAAGCGTTGCACTACATTCCAAACCCCATGTAGTTCTATGTGCTTGTGTGTGCAATTTTGTGCCTAGGGTGCCCTAGCGCCAATGACGCAAAAGTAGGGGGAAATAACTAGATGTAAGAATGCAAATGGTGGATGAAATATAATGAATACAACCCTTTCCCCCTATACTTGTGTGATGCAAATGTAGAAGATGCCCAAATACAATCCCTTGCCTTAGTAGATAGCTTCCCTTGATAGATGATAGTCCACCCATAATATAGTGAGTATGCTATGTTTATATAGGGATCTCTTGTTCAAATTTTGACACTAATGACCTAAAACGCCGACTACTACCTAGGGAATGAACAGGGTAATAATAAGGACCAACTTCAAAGAAATAAATTAGAACCACGAGTAACTTGGAGACCAAGGTGTCTAAAATCACGGATCGGGGTGCCCCAGGAGCCCCAGTGCTACCCTAGCTACCTTAGTTATAGACTAAAGACGAAAAACAAAAATAATGACACCTAACACTTCACGAGAGACTACCATAATCAGTATAGACAATCGACGACTATGAAAGACAAACGATGATGACGACCAACTAACTAACGACTAGACTAGGGGATAGGTCATTAGTGAATACTTTTATTATGCGAGATCCATATATAAAATAACATACTTGGCGGTATAAATGTAATAATAAGTGCATGATTTTTTTACTACATTTTCCCCACTTTATGTTGGTGAGCAGTAATGTTCGATAACATAAAGTAGATATAGATGCGTACTCACGAGAAAAATTAGAGAAGCCCATGATGTAGTAGAACATGTCGATGTGTAGTAGATGCGTCTTTGATAGAACTATAAAAGTGTGTCAAACCATGGATCAACGGGTTGATCCATGTAACGTGAAAAAAAATCGAAACGTCGAGATGAAGTGCACTAAATAAGAGTGATGATTATAATGTTGGATGATTTCGAACATGGTATAATGATGATTAGGTGGGTAGGGAGTGATCAATTCCCAATCCGAACGCTTGTATACGAATGAACGACCTGGAGGATTTGGGCATCCCGCCGCCGGGAGGAAGAGTGTAGGGAGAAAAGTGTGTTATTCTCTAATCTTTAACTACATCCTCAAGATCTAGCTGTTGCAGATGGACTCAGATCAAATTTTGTGGTTTTTGGATCCAAATGATTTCGATCAAACAATTGACCCATATAAGAGTGGTCTAGGAAAGGCACTCTTGTCCCCACTCCATAAGTGTCACAGAATGTGATAGCTTCCAAGTTGGGTCATCTGGAAGAAAATGTGAAATGTATGATGGCTTCCAAGTTAGGTCATCTAGAAGCAAGCACAAAATGTATAATAACTTCCCAAGTTAGGTCATCTGGGATGCCGCACGTAACTCCCAAGTTAGGTCATTAGGGAGGCCAATTGTGTTGAACTCGTATTGATTGAATGATGTCGATTTGTTAGAAATTTTGAACGTGTTAATTAATTGATTGATTGATCGATTATTTGATTGGTTACTCATGGAGAGATTTTATGCAAGTTTCCCTAGGTTAGGTCATTATGGGGAAGTGATGAAATATCATATAGAAGAATTATATGTTTGTTGCCCCTAGATTAGGTCATTAGGGGAATTAATGGTGAATTATCATACAGTGAATTAGTAAATGTTTGAAAAATGGTGAGTTGGTAAGTTTGACTAATCATGTGTAATATAAGGGGAATTATAGGATGACCCTTAATGATATGCCCCCTTTCGGTGAAAGGGGGAGTGATGGAAAGAACAAACACTAAGCTGAAAGTAAGCCCGAAATAGATAGGAAGTGGTAAAAATTGCCAAAATGTATATGAATTGACGAGTAAGACAACATTATTGAGAGATAACACACACGGAAGGTGTTCGGGAGACGATGGTGGGTGGAATTATAAAAAGAATGCCACAAATGGGGTGTAAATCGGAGTAAAAACGCTCAAGATATGATATAAACGATGTAGCGTGTATTAGTTGTAGAAATAAACGCAAAATAAGGACTATAGGAAAGTAAGTGATGAGAAGTAACTATAAATAGTAAAGTGAAAAAATGTTTAGTTACTTCATTTAATGATTTGTTAGCCATCACTAAGCATCAAGGAATGTGTTCAAGTCATAAAATTGAGAAGGTAAACATCATGTAGACACTTTTCGTGATTTGATTCTCGTGTGAATTTATAACTTTTAAAGGAATACTTTCCATTGATGAAATTTAGTTTTACTCAATGTTTCACTCTCACGATTCTTAGGCCCTGAGCCAAAATGCATAAGAGCTTGTATTTCATTTTGAAAATTTTACAAGGTAATTCATAGGTTGTTTTCAAAAACGACATAGTAAGGTGTTTTAAAGTTCGATTTGCATTGTCGAAATAACCATTTTATTATAGCTTACGTATATCAAAATTTAATACTCAAACAAATTATATGCACACTACTATTCAACAACCGATTCTAAACAAAACAATAGATTGATTACGACAACAAGATAGTAAAGAAAAGAGGAACTCATTCCCTAATATAAGCGAAGACAAATGCAATGGTGTTGACCCTAACATGCACAAACAACATGAACTCATGCACCGCATGAGAACAAACTCAACTCTCTTTTGTATGAAGCAACGATTATGTTTGTTACAACTATTTGTCTTTATTAGCCTTATGTGCTCCCGACACCAAACAAACACCCCCACACAACCATTGGTGGCTTCATTGGCCTTTTTGTGATGATAGATTTTAAAGTTTCCTAAACATAGCCAACTCAAATACCAAGAACATCAATTAGTAGACATAATATCCCATCACAAACACAACACTCATGCCTTCAAAGTATTTACAACTCTCATTCACTAAACCACATTGTTGCATCCTACCAAAACAAAAATAATTTTACATGGTATGGTTATGTTCCAAGTGCTCCATGATGCCACATCTCATGAAGCACTTTGTTGGGACATCCACATGCGTATATAGACTCACACATTTTCTCAGCATAACTCGTGAGACACCTATAATTTAGCTCAAGTAATTTAAATACTTAAATTGCACTAATTATACCCTTTCCCGCAAATTGACAACATATCGTCAATATCACACATTTTCTCTACTATCATCGTTAATTAATTACATTACGTTAGTTAATTAACTCTTCTATCCAACAATGACGCAATCAACAACCTTCCGTTAATAAGTGTAGATTGAGAAACAGGAGGGAAGCTTGTGTAATTTTATTAATCTCAATCAACTAAAAATTATAGTGAATAGGCTGCAATATTTATAGATATTGCATGACCAAATACATCCGGAGAATGAGTCGCATTGTGCAACCAAATGCCAATAAACAAGCTTCTAATAACACCCAGAAGCAACAATTACATAAAAACAAATATATTGTTGAAAACAATATAACAGTATGCATACAGACAAATATGGTTGATTAACCATATAACAAAATAACAATTTATTATTTAATTAATAAAATTAAATAATTAAACTATGCAGAATTAAATATTAGGATAATAAAATTTATCCTAACATTCCCCCCCTTAATTGTGCATTGTCTGAAGAGATGAGGAGAGAAATGCTCTGAACAACTCGAACTTGTCACGTGCAAGTGACTTTGTGAAAATATCTGCTCGTTGTTCAGCCGTTGGACAAAACTGAAGCTGGATGTTGTGCTTCAACACATGTTCGCGTATGAAATGAACCTGAACTTCAATGTGCTTTGTTCTCTCGTGAAAAACTGGATTGCGAACAAGTTTGAGAACACCTTCATTGTCAACATACATGGTAGTCGGTTTGTCCTGTGGTATTCCAAGTCCTTCTAGTATGCGACGTAGCCAAATCGCTTCACAGACAGCTTCTCCTGCAGAACGATACTCGGCTTCTGTGGAAGAGCGAGAAACAAAGTGTTGTTTCTTACTTCCCCATGATATTGGTCCAGATCCCATAAAGAATACAAATCCAGAAGTGGATTTTCTATCATCAATGTTACCTGCATGATCTGAATCCGAATATCCAGTCAAGAAGAAGTTTTCATTCTTCTTGTATTCTAGACCAAGATCCACTGATCCTTTGAGATATCTCAAAATGCGCTTTGCTGCTTTCCAATGACAAATTTTGGGTTCCTGCATGAACCTGGATAGATAGCTCACTGCAAAGTTGATATCTGGTCTAGTGTAGGTCGGATAAATGAGACTCCCAATCAGCCTACCAGAGAGTGGCACTTACCTCGGGAGATGGATCTCAACGAGATAATCGTAACTGCTCTCCATAGGTGTAGCAATTGGTGTGCAATCCATCATCCTAAACTTCTCGAGCATTGTCTTGGTATATTTCATCTGAGAAACAAAGATATGATTCTCTTTCTGCCATACTTCCAGTCCAAGACAGTAGTGCATAAGCCCGAGATCTGTCATGTCGAATGATCGCTTAAGATCTTTCTTGTTTCATCAATCATCTTCACTAAACTGCCAGTGATGACTAGATCATCGACATAAACTACAACAATCACCATCTCCCCCCCTTGCTTTTTGAGGTAGAGATTGGGATCGTATGGATTTCTGACGAATCCATGTTGTACGAGATGCTCATCAATCTTGATGTACCATGCCCGGGGTGCCTATTTGAGGCCATACAGAGATTTCCTGAGTCTGCATACCTTTTCTTCTTGACTAGGTACAACATATCCCTCAGGTTGAGTCATGTAGACTTCTTCTTGTAAATCTCCATTCAGGAAGGCACTTTTACGTCCATCTGATGAACTTTCCAACCAAATCATGGTAAACTAGAGCAAAGATCATTCTCGATCGTTTTGATCTTAGTTGTGTGGGAGCAAATGTCTCCTCATAGTCAATGCCTTCTTTACGTGCGTACCCCTTTCTTGCTACAAGTCTTGCTTTGCACTTGTCCACTGTCCCATCCGCTTTGTACTTAGTTTTGAATATCCATCTCGCACCAATGGGTTTCTTCCCCGGTGGAAGATCAACAAGTTGCCAAGTGTTATTCTTCATCATTGATTGATATTCAAAATCATGGCATCTTTCCAAGCTTTTGACCGTAGGGCTTCCCTCGGACCTGGAGAGGGCTCATCTGATTCAATAACTCTACTCATCAAAGCAAAGTTAACTTCTCTCTTGCTTTACCGCATGAGTCCGTGGTCCGAGGGTGGATGTATCCGGTGGAGCATCCAATCTTGCATCTCATAATGTACTTGTACACCATTTAGGCATACGTTGACTGTTCCCATGGGTTGTGGTTCTATCTCGATCAACACCATCATCCCCATCATCACTTTCATCTCTCGAGGGAACATGAGCTTCAATTTTTACAACTAGTGAAAAATCTACATCTTGCAAGTCCGGAGGAGGAGTCTCGCTTCCTTCTTCTCGAAAAACTCAACATCTCTCGCTTGTGTAGACTTTTCCGGTCTTAGGATCCATCGGTCTCAGTACCCAAGAGTCTCTTCACCGTATCCAATGAAGATGAGATTTTGTGACTTCATGTCCAATTTCTTTATGTTATGTTTGGGTATGTGCATGCTTTGGCTTTGCACCCGAATACTCCGAGGTGTGTGCAATGGATGGTTTCCTTTTGACCATGCTTCTTGTGGTGTAATTCCATCAAGAGCAAGTTGTGGGGCGCTCTATTTAACAAATACACTGTTGTTTTTTGCTTGTCGCCCAAAATGTCTTTGCAAGTCGGAATCATCGATCATGCATCGCACCATTTCCATGATAAGACGATTTCTTCTCTCAACAACACCATTTTGCTGCGTGTGTGTGGAGGAGGCATTTGTCGACGAATCCCGTGAGTTTGTAAATAGTCTCGAACTCATCTTTGGTGAATTCCCCCTCGATCTCGAGCGGAGAGTTCGATGTGACGACCGATTTCTTTTCAACCGCCACTTTGAACTTTTTAAATGTTTCAAAGGCTTCACTTTTCTTGAAGACAAAAATCCACATTTTGCGTGAATAGTCGTCAACACAGAGCATGAAGTACTGGAACCCAGAATGACTTGGCTGCATCGGACCGCAAAGATCGGTATGAACTAGGTCAAGTTTACCATGAGCTCGAAAAGTACTCTTTTGGAATGAAACTCTGTGTTGTTTTCCTGCTAAGCAGTGAGGACACTTGTCTGTATCCTTCTGAAGAGATGGTAGCCCATGTACCATATTACACCGGTGAAGTGTTTCGAGATATTTGAAACTTACATGACCAAATCTCCGATGCCACAACTGGGCTGAGGTGGAGTTTTTAGCCACAAGTGCTTGATCATTTTTGTGAATGAAATCAAGTTGAAACATTCGTCCCACATTTGAGGCTTTTGCAATTATTTTCGAGCCTCTGGATTTATCTCGAATCAAACACATTTTCTTGCCGGATTGACTATCAAAGTCAATTTTCGGTTGTGATCTAGGAGTCGATCTGGACCGTGAAAGAAGATTCTTTGTCAACCCAGGGACATATAGAACATCTGATAGTCTGCATTTGCGTGAACCAAGGGGTAGAGAAATGTTTCCAATCCCCTGAACTGTATATGAAGAATCATCTCCCAACGAAACATGATTTTTCGATGGCATGTCCCTCATTGAAATAAACCAGTCTCTGTGGCCGGTCATGTGTCGAGTGGCTCCCGAATCAACATACCAGACGTCACTAGATGACGTGGATGGTTCACTTGATCGAGCAATGAACAAGAAGTCTTCATTGTCTGACTGTTCTTGTTGTTCAGCAATATTACCTTGCTGGTGGGGTCTTCTTTTCCAGTTCCCCTTTTTCTACCCGTGATAGTTGTTTGAATGTCCCTTGTAAGTTTGTTGTTGTTGTGGTCCAGAATTGCTTGATGAACCTTTCTTATATGTGTTAAACCAACATTCTTGCAAGTCATGTCCTCTTTTGCAAATTGGACATCGCTTCTTCTGTTGATTGTCCCCATGATACTGATTCTGATGTGGGGACTTCTGATAGGATTTAGGTTTTCCTTTACCTTTTCCTTTCCATTTTTGATGTGAAGACAGTGCCTGCTCCTCTTCATCATCCTTGTTGTGCATTGCTTCCTCTTGTTGCAGTAGGTTTACTAGCTTGTCAAAACTAATTGTCGTATCTGACAAGTTTAGAGTTGTGACAAAAATGCGGTAAGAAGAAGGGAGAGCTCTCAGAACAATGGGAACGAGAGATTCATCTTTGACCTCTTCTCCTAGGGCTAGAAGTGAAGCCCTCAACTCTGTAACTCTTCTTAGGAAGGCTTCAATTTTCTCATTCTGTTTGAATTTCAATGTATGTAACTGACTCTGCAAATTGAGTATGACATTCTTGTTCTTGGCCTCATATATTGTGCTCAGCTTATCCCAAGCTTCTTTTGCTGATGTGGCATCTCGAATGTGGGCTTGCACATCGTCGGATACTCCAAACAAGATGATGAGTTTTTCTTTCTGATCTGCTCTATCAAATTGTCGTTGTTGTGTTGCATCAGTTGGTGATCTGGTTAGAGTACCAGTCACAACAGGCCAGATTTCTTCAAACTCAAGCTGTGTCTTGATTTTTGTCTTCCAAGCAGCATAGTTGCTTCCTCTGAGCAATTGTGAATCGGAAGAAAAAATTTGGGGGCATTGGTGCCCATTTTGCAGAGATCACTGACAGGGTTTGGCTCTTATCACTCCAGGTATTAGGTCTCCCAATCTATATACCGTCAGTCGATATACCGAACCTTTCTATATACGCGCCCTTCCGATATACCCGTCGGTACGTGGAAGAAGCTCGCCCTTTCTATATACCCGGCGGTACGTGAAAGAGGCGTTAACGTACGTGAAAGAATTCAATACGTGGTACCAAGACAGTACTGATGGGGTCTGTGCGATTATTGACACCGGCTCAAAGAAATATCCTCATACGCGCACGTAACTTCGCTATATACTCGGATAATTTCTCAGTCTGGATTTATGTCTTGCAATCGTTCACAGATGGATGGGATGGTTCATAGTGTGTGCACTGTGACCTTATTACTCCCCGTCGATTTATAGGGACGATGCCCAGACGACGTTGTTGTAGCTATATTAGGCATTAAGTGCAAGTAGTAGTCGCGACGGCTTTACCCGTAAGCGCTTCCTAGAGGCACTATATATACCGAACGCTGCGAATGAGATCTAGGATCTCGTGAGTGTTACAGAACCAATTTTACTGTTTTTTTATTACAATTACGCGCTTTACGAGCGATTAGTTAAAGTTTTGCAGCTTGACTATGGCAACCTGCAAATTAGTACAATATGCAGCAATATACAATTTACATTCAAAAAATTGTACAATTTGAATGACAGGCAAAAAATTTCAGTTTCGGGGTCCTGGTGGCCTCCTGAGCCCAATACGACCCAAAATGCTAAAAATTGCAAAAAAATAGCTGAAAATGCAATTTTTAGATGGGTCTCCTTTTGCAAAAAATGTCTGGAATGATAAAACAGACCAGATGGGAAAAAAATTTTACCCTAAATTAGGGATTTCTCCGCTAAATTTAGTTAGTTGTAACTAAATTCAAAAAAGTCTGCTAAATTTAGCAGTTCTGCCAAAAATTCCGCCAGATGCAAAAGGAGAGTTTTTGAGTGTTTTTGGTGGGATTTGACCCCAAACCTCTCACTCCCAAGGCGCATGCACTAGCCAACTTGCCCACTTAGGGCGCTTGGACTATGAAAGGAAGGAATTTGTATTTATTGACAAGTAAATTGACTTACCTCTTGGAAAATGGATGCCACGTGGCGCATGCTGGTGAAGAGGCATTTTTAGGGTTCCTTTGCTCCAAATCCGGATCTGGAGCTTGTTGTTTGTTCTTATTTGCTTTTGTGAAGCCGCCTCCTTCTTTTCCAGCCACTTTTCCTTGCTCAGGCCGCGTTTTTTGCTATCCACGCACTGATTTGCATGTACAGCCGCGTTTTTGTGTTTGGATGTTGTTCTTCCTTCCTTGGCCGCATTTTTTTTTAGCTTGGGCGCTTTTTTCTTCCTTTCTTTGATTCTTGCTCACTGTTTTTGCCAAATGTCTTGTGCAGGTCGCGGATCTGAGTTGGGGCGCTGTTTTTCCTTGCTTGGGCGCGTTTTTTTCCCTGGCCGCGTTTTTTATTGCCTTGGCCGCATTTTTTAATGTTGTTTGCTTGCTATCTAAGCCTGCATTTCCTTATGCAGTCACTGGAGATAGAGAATGGCGCAAAGAGGAGAAGGACGCGTCTTTTGCTAAAAAAATGTTTTTTACCTTGTGCAGGCCGCGCATGGGCGCATTTGCTAAAAACGTTTTTATCTCCTTTGTTCAGGCTTAGGAGGACAGGCCGCTGACAAATGAAGTCGATTTTTGCTCACAAAGACGTTCTTTCTTTATGCAGGCCGCTTTTCCTCTTCTTTGGCCGCTTATTCTCTTCTTCCACTGTATATTTTGTGCAGGTCCAGCGTGGGCGCCTCCTTCTCCTTTTTTTTTTTAATTCTTTGCTCAGCTTGATTCACTTTTGTTTTTGCTTGTTTGTTTCACTTGAAGTGCATATGCACAGACCTCCAAAACAAGCAAAGCGACTTCCAAATACAGTAAAGACAAAACCCTTATTGGAAAAAAAAAAAAATTAGTATTATTTCCAATACCTGTAGCAATTTTTGCCTGGTGCTGAGTGCACCAGTGCAAAAAAAATTTGCCTTCCAAGCACCTGGAAGGAATAGGAGGATGTGGGGGAGGCAGGGATGGGGCTGGGAGTTTGCACGAGGCTGCACCGGCTCTCAAATGCTGCAAACACGTCTCCAATCTCCTCTCTCTCTGCTGCTCTCTCTTCCACACCTTTACAGGGCCAGATTCTCGCTCTGGTACCAAATGTAGATTGAGAAATAGGGACGGAAGCCTGTGTAATTTTATTAATCTCAATCAACTAAAAAATTACAGTGAATAGGCTGCAATATTTATAGATATTGCATGACCCAAATACATCCGAGAATGAGTTGCACAGGTGCAACCAAATGCCAGAATAAACAAGCTTCCAATAACACCCGGAAGCAACAATTACATAAAAACAAATATATTGTTGAAAACAATATAACAGTATGCATACAGACAAATATGGTTGATTAACCATATAACAAAATAACAATTTATTATTTAATTAATAAAATTAAATAATTAAACTATGCATAATTAAATATTAGGATAATAAAATTTATCCTAACAGTTTCTATAATCTTGCACACATTAATTAATCACTTTGGTTAATTAATAAATCTTGTCAAACCTCATGAGTCACTAAAGGACAAAATAATCTCTCCTAAGGTTGACTCAATCCTTTCTAAACCTCACTTATCCACAACTAACCCAACATCCCTATTATCCCACATGTAAAGGGATATAGAGATTATTTTATCCATTGGGCTATATAAGGAGCCCTCCTCCTACCTTTCTTCTTACACCTAAATGAGCATAGAGCCTAAGTTATAGCCATTTTATCATCTTAGAGCATTCTTCATTGGAAGAGCTAGCTATTTTCATTTCTTGCATTCATTCTCCAAACTTGAAGTCATATGAAAATATGTCAAATGGTCTTATAGTCATGGATTGACAAGACTCCATTCTTGAAAACCTTGGGATTCAAACATACAATCAACCCTTTGATTGCTAAGGATCTAAATAAGTTCATTTCATTTTATTAACATTCAATAGAGATAGATATTAATGGGTTAGCATGTTAGTTTGAATGTTTATTCATATTCTAATGCAAGGATTTTGGTAGATTAGTCTTATTTAAGCTCTAAGCATAATGATGCATAGATTTTGATTTAGCTTTATTTTAGGACTAGTAGGTGTTAGTTCTAATTCTATTTATATATCTAACAAATTATTGCATACATTTGGCACACCTAGTGAGAGTTATTCTATTGTCCTTTGCACTTAATTTCAAATTTTGGAATTAAGTTTCACTTTTGTTACTAACCCTTTTTTTGCATATATTAACATAACTTGTTTTGTTGAGTTTGCATGTGTTGAGTCTTCCTTGAGGTATAAAGGAGGTGAAGTGTTGTCAAAATTAGAATTGATGACAAAATATCAATATGTCTCTATGTTTTCATTTTTAGAGCTTACTTTTTCAACGTTCTACATACTAGTTTTGTCAATTTTTCTTGAAAATCTTAAATTCTTGAGCATGTAGGTTAGTGTTTGATAGTGTTGAGTTAATCAAAATGGGTCATTTGTTGTTTTTATTGCATAAAAAGTTCTTGTATTGCGTCGAAATAATCCCAATCCAAAAAAAGTACTTTTAAAATAAGCCATATTAGCCCTTTTGCGTCAAAATAATCCCAAATAGCCGGATGCCAAAATTGTTTTATTTGTGCGTCGGGATTTGTCTGCGGGAAATTTGTATTTAATTATTTTGAGCCCGTATGAGGCTATTTGCGCTCCGTTTAACTCTGTTATGAGCGGATATGTTATTATTCCTATGTCCGGAAGGATTTTAACTTATTTTAAGTTTTGGGCTTTATTTGTAACTTTTGGCAATTTTTCGTGTTTTTGTGGTGTCCGTTACATTTTACGTAAAATTTCTAGAGCAACTCCTTGGCGGGTAAGCCCGATTTTGGCTGGAGCGGTGGAAAACATACACGCACATTTTGCCGGAGGAAGTCGTCATCGGAGTGCGGATCTTTGGGAAAAAGCGAAGTCGTGCTGCAGAAAAGCCCCTGTGGGATGGGCGCATTTTGGAAAACAAAGGATTTAAGCTGCGATGGGAAAAATATAAGCCGCAGGCAGGGTGGGAATTGTATACCTGCCTGGCAGGGTACTTTTTCCCGTGTTATAAAAGTCACTTAAGCTGCAGTGGGAAAAATAGAGGCTGCAGGCAGGTGGGAATTTATTGCCTGCCTTGCAGGGTAAAAATTCCCATGATATAATAAAAGGAAAGTGACTTAAGTGAAATCATGGGATTTTAGTGCCTGCCTTGCAGGGTAAAGAATCCCATTGTCAAAGTCAAATCACTTAAGTGGATCACGGGATTTTGGTGCCTGCCTGGCAGGGTAAAGAATCCCATTATGGAAAAAATTCTTAAAAATAGAATTACATGTGCAAAAAAGTGCGCCCCCTTTGGTGATTGATTAAAAAGATTAAATTGATTATTTTTAATAATCTTTCTTCTTAAAAAAGTGCGCCCAAGCTTGAGGAGGTCAAAAAGTCAAAGAAGGAATAAAAGAAAGGAATTAAATTAATTAAATTTAATTTATTTAGTGGCTGCCCCCTTCCTCTCAAAAAGTGCGCCCCATTTGGGCATTATTTAATGTTTTTTGAAGCATTAAAACATTAAATTAATTTCTATTTTCAGTGGCTATGGTCAAAGCACACTGTGGGGCTTGAGTGAAGTGCTGTGTGAAGGATTAAATTGGATTAATTTAATTTATTGGATGGCTGTCCTTAAACATGCTATTTTTAAAAGAGAAAAGCATGATTTTTAATTAATTAATTGCCTTTAATTGTTAGGGCAATTATTAATTATAGAATTGTGAAGGTTATATAAGCATGGGCAGCCATATGGATGAATTATTTAATTCACAGGTTAAGAATTGCAGCAAGGAGGAAAAGTGCGCCCCCATTAGAGGAAGGATTTTGCTCAGACAAAGTGCTAACAAAGGCTAAAAGCTTCCAGATTTGGCGCATGCTTTGGAGAAGGTTGATCTTTATCTGCATAGTTGTTTTCACAGGTGTTACAGGAGCTCAGGTGTTGATTGAAAGGATTCATGCTCTCTTTATGTGCAAATTAAACACCAATTTTTGGGGCAGCAGGCTTGAAAAGTGCAGATTTTTATAATTTAAATTCACTATTCATGCTCGGTGGCCATTTTTGTCTGAATAAATTGCAGGAACTCATTACAGGTGCTTTATAAAAGAAAAGGAGTTTTTATCGATGTCGATACATTGCGAAATATCCTCCGAATCTGAAGAATTGTCCAGATCTGCACCAGTATTGAAGAAATCCGGCCAAGTTAGAAGAAAAAGAATTATTCGGACAAAGATTGATAAAGCCATGGCGAAAGGAGATGAAAAAGAGAGCACGATGGATTCATGCATTGCTTCCAAACTTTCAGACATAGGAGACACGGATCTAGGCCCAGAACCTCTTTCTGATTTGATTGATAGATCCAGAGCTGGAAAGACTTCACTCATGCGTGCGGTCAAAAGTAGTGGAATTATTCGAGGCTGCGGCTTTCCGTGTCTGGCCCAATTGCCAGAGTTTGTGATGGAGTGTGCTAGATCTTATCATCCTTCATCCAGATCAGTGCGTGATGTTGCGGGAAAGACAATAATTCGTTTGGATGCAGAATTCTTCAATTATTGTCTGAAGATTCCAGTGCGAAAGGTGGTGACTTCTATTAGCATTCAGGATGTTGACAGTAGGTGGGAAAAGCATAGAGCTGACTGTGTGAGCATCATGAATAGCCGGTTCATGAAGAAGCCTAGATCCCCTTCCAAGTTCCCGAGAACTCTTCCACGATCCAATTTGGTGCAGGAGGCGGATGATATCGTCAAATTGCTATGCAGGTTGAATGGTGAAGCGAATGCCTACACTTTCCGGACATGGATGTATGCTTTCATCAGGACCATTGAAATCAACAAGGTTGATTCTATAATCAATTGGTCAGAAATTATTAGCAGCAACATCGGTGAGCAACTGCGGAGCGTGAAGCGTACCTTCGGCTTCAAGATGACTTCATACTTGGTGTATCTTTGGACTTCACGGGGTGTCTTTTCCAAGCTGGATAGATGTGGTATTCTTTCCAAGGATCCCATTTTCGAGTGCTACCCACAGCTTACTGTACCTGCGTGCGAGAAGGACTTCAAAGTGATCAACGATGACTTCTTCTACGATTTCATCTGCAAGTTAGACAAAGACTTGAAGACTCACGGGGTAGCGAGGAAGCATGGGAAGCGGTGTCAAGATTGGCGGTGTATTCATCCGGTTTGCATGATTTCACATACCTCAGGGTTACGAGCTTTTCAGGTGAACCAATAAAGATGCCAAGGTACCCGAGTGACAGATTGATCGCCATGGAGCTGAGCAGGCAACTTGTGGAGTTACACGACCTTCAGTCGAAGCGGCACAAGTCTACGGGCTTCTTCCCACTCAGCTTTGTGGGATATTACGGTTGCATCGGCATTCACGAGCTCGAGGATGGAAGCACAAATGTTGTCCGAGTATGAGCAAGAGTTCTTCCCTGCGCGGCTTAATTTCGATCCATTTGGAATAGCCAGGAAGACAATCTCCCAGGAGTACGCACATGTGCCTTCGTTAGAAGATTTCTGGATGAAGTGCAGAAGTGAGTACGAGGTTAGAAAGAAAGATTTCAGCAGGCTATCGGCAAAGCAAGTATTTGACTTTGGACTAGCGCGGATACCTGCGGATCTTAAAGATGATGGGAACGTGGTACTTGACACTTACCATCAAATGGGAGGAGATAAAGCTATCTTTGCGGGATAGCGATGGCGAGCTGCTGACACAATAGAAGAAAGATCGGAGTTTGTGTTGGTGAATACTTGAGTAGGTTCTTAACGAAGGGATCTTGCCTTGATGAAGTATTGATGAATCAAATCACGGGCGACTTGGCGCGAGGAGATTCCTCAAGCGAAAGCATGAAGGAGAAAGCGAGAAGGTCGAGAAGTTGAAAGTACGAGAAGATCTCAAGAGAAAGAAGACCACTTCTACGACCATAGCTTTGACTCCGACTTCTCCAGTACCCAGAGGATCACCAACTATTGCACCACAGCAGCAGGATGCTTCCATGCCTTCATTGAAACCAGCGACGTTCGTCTTCTCTCATGAGCCGCCGTTCATCACCCGTTCGGAAGAGATGTTAAAGCTGCGATGATAGCGGAGTTGAAAAGAGCTTTGTCCTTGGATGTTTCAGAAGATGGCAGCCATGATACTGTGGCACTTTCTGATGGAGAGGATGCAGAGCGGGAGATGGTAGTGCACTCAGCGACTTCTCACTCTCCGAGAAGTAATTTCTCGGAATGGTTAGCTATGCAGTTGGTTCCGGAAGCAAGAGTAGAGATGAACTTAGAGGAACATGACTTGCAGCTACTTCAGGATCTGAGCAGAAGAGACAGAAGGCCTAAAGTTGCTAAAGCAACTTCTAGGTTGATCATCGAGATTCGGGAGAGAAGTTTCTTTGAGATATCAATTCGGCGGAAGGAAAGGTAGAAGAGGAGCTCACGGCGAGAAGATGTGGCGGTGACCTAAAAAAATACCACTCGGTGAGCTACCCTTGAAGGATTGAAGCGAGGACACGCGATGTTCTTTGGATGCTTTGTTCCTTTGCAGCAGTGAAAAGGCGGAGAAAGAAGAGCTGCAGAAGCAAATATCTCAATTATGTGAGATCATAGCCAAGGTTGCTAAATCTTCCGTTCAGCCCATTTCAGTAGCGGTGAGTGATCATCTTATGCAGGAAATGGAAGATGCAAGCAATCAAGTAAAGGCTATTGACGAATGGAAGGATCGATTATTCGTCGAAAGCTTCATGCTGACTTGGGGAAGTGCCAGCCCGCTTTAAAGGTTATGAACGATGCAGCAAATCAACTAAAGCAACTGATAGAAAGCATAGAAGGAATGAATACAGTTGCAGAGAGTAACCTGAGTATTTTGGCGAGATCAACAAGCTGTCGGGAGATGTATTGGTTGCAGAACAAATTGTGCCGGATGGATCAGTCGAGAAGGGGAAGCAGCTAGAGTTTGCAGTATCTTTCCGTTTGGAGATCTGCAGAGTTTTGCTGAAAAGGATGCAGGCGCTTGAGAGTAGAACATCAGATTTGCAGACAGTATCATTTCTTTCACTGAGGAAAGAGTGGATGGAGGTGTTACTTCATACGTGCGGATTGTTTCTAACGAGGTGCATGATTCCCTGGAAAGTTCTCTTCTGATGGTACAAAAGAGAATTGATAAAGCTACCAAGCCTTTCACGATGAACTCTATCAGTAGGCTGGTGACATTGCAGGCAGACATTGCGAGATTTGGGCCAAGTTTGGAAGAAGTGGAAGCATGCAGCAAAGTGTTGAATGAAGGGTTGCTGCAATTCAGGACAGAAAAGGAAGCAGTGGCTAAAACAGATGGAAGGATGCTGAATTATATGTTCGACAAGTATATCAGATATCAGAACAAGAAGAAGATGTAGATGTTACAGCTGGCATAACTTCTTCTATTCTTTCTTCTTCTACTTTCTATGTTCCCGGATGAAATTGTAAACTTCTAAGTTATTGGTTTTGCAACCATTACTTGAAGTCATGTGGAACCTTTCTATTAGTTAAGTGATACATGTGTCACTTAAGAAGAAGTTAGTTGAGGATGATTGCCAAATGTCATCTTTACTTGTTGTTCATACTTTAGTTCAGTTTGAGTCTTCTATTTGTACTTTCCCTCCTACATTCTATAAGTAGGAGAAGAACCTCCGGGTTAATCATCGATCGAGAATTTGTAAGAAGCAATCTTGTGTTCTAGACTTTGTCTTTGAACCCCGAGAGCCACTTGTTGCGAGAGGAATACAAAGAAGCGAGGTTTAGGAGAACTTTGTGTCACGGCGTCTTGTGTTTCTTGCTTTTAAATCTTAGATCTTTAAAGTAAACTTTGTGTTATTTTAGATCGGATCTAGAAGCTGCCTTTGCTTTATAATTACTGTGTGTTCAAATCTATTAAGTTTCTTCTATGTGCATGCAATTAGCTCTGCTTTATCTACTAATTGGGATGCACATCTTACCTTGACTTTCTTCTTCCATCTTCTTTGTAATACCTTGTTATGGTTCTTCTAAGTATAATTTTCCTTTCTTGACAAAGCATGGGAGCCTCACTTTGGTTAAATGAGGGAATTTATCTTAGTTATTTTAACATTTGGATTAAACTTGGAAATTTGGAAATTTGATTATTCATTTTCTTAAGGGAATGAACTTTTTACAAAATATTTTTCAATGGTCCTTTGATTTGAAGTTTTCCATTTCTATATAGTTGGGATAAAGTTTGTGTATACTCTTTTCTTGCACCTTAGGGTGATCTTGAGAATCAAAAGAAACTTTAGTCTTTATTTTATAAAATTTGGTAAATTAGAAACTTCATCTTTCATTTTTGGTTTAAGGGAATGAACATTTATCAAGTTTTTTATATGGTTCATTAATTGCAAAGTTTTTCTTTATTTTTAGTTGGATTATTTGTTGTGTATGATCTATTCTCTTGCATCCTTGGATGATCTTGAGAATCAAAAGAAACTCTTAATCCTCTTTTAAATAATGTGATTTTCTTGGAGAACTACTAACGTTTGAGTGCAGGACCTAAAACGCGTTTGTCAAAGAAAGAAGTTCAAAACAAACTTTTCTAACTACACGTGTGTTGTAGATTTCAAATAGTGAATGAATAAACCACATTAAGTCTAAAAGATAAAAAAACACACCACATTCAAAACACTTGATTTGCAGGTTCGGATAAGGGTATGCCCCATCCACTTAAAACTAGGACATAACCCTTTGGCATAAGCCTTAAGCTACAACAATGGGGGTGGTCCTAGGAACCCAAAGTAGTCCACACAAGAGGGAACCTTGTGGATGAAACAGGAAGTGCTCCGCATAACCTACTTGACTAGTTTTTACCATTTGTGAGATTTAGCGTCAAAGTTATCTGTATCGTGACCCAGTGAGAGTACACGATGGACACATTTATTCCCATTGTGCTTGAAGGGGGTAAAGTAAATCCAAGATACTCAAGAATTAGTTAGTGTGAATTTTCTTAGAAAATCGAGCTCGCTCTTAGATAACTTGTGACACCTAGTTAAGTGAACCACCTAGGAAGTTATCTTTGACCTAGGAGCCAACTTGGACCATATCAAAACCAATTTGAGTTGAGAGCTATCATTCATCATGAAACGTGTGAAGCATTACTTTTGCTTAGTTTTTCACTTGCCCTAAGGTAGGTGAAACTCTGCAAAGTGAGGCCAACATTTTTCAACACCAATTGATCTACTTCCTTCACTTTCTTTTGACACTTTGTTGATCAGAAGAAGAGTGACTACCCTTGTGTTGTTAATTGATTATATTCACCACTTTTGTGTTTTTACGCTCATCCATGTTTTGGCTAAGTTGTTAAATGTCTAAAGTGTGTGGAGACATTTTTATATCATTGGTAGCCTTTTTGATCTTGATACCCAAGTCAAGATCGTCATCGTAGTTAGGCTTGGTTCATCACTTTGATTCTCCTTTGAACGGTTATCTTGTTTATATCGTGTCACTACAATTTTGGTATTTACGTCTTGTTTCTTGTAAACTTGACCTAAATATCTATATTGTGATGTTACGTTATATACACTTTAACAATTCCTAAGTATACTCTAGCTTTTGTTTGATTCCAATTATTACCTCGATTTTGAAAAGTGTTAGTGTTACCACTTGTGTGTGTTATATCAATATCATCTTGATATCAATACCTTACTTTCTCGTAAAGTTTGGTTAACATATCTTGGTGACATTGTTGTGTCACTCACAATTATAACTGACTCTTTTTGGAATATAGGTCTTGATTGGATTTGGGCATGCTTTTAGTATACTTTGTTTGGAGATCGTGTTAACTCCTTGTTATTACTTAAGCCTTGTTCATTTCTTTGAACTTGACATAAGTAGTGACATTTTGTTAATCATCTTAAAACATCAACTACCTTTTTGAAAAATAGACTTAGGAAGTATATCATTTGATTGATTGGTTTGAAACTAAACATTGTGTGATTGTATCTTGTTTCTCGCTATTGACTTATTCATTTAGAGCAATCACTTTGTCACATTGATACTTTGACATTCATTATAATTCTTGACATTATTTTTTTTTCACTTAGACTTGATCAATATCTTTGAACACATTCAAAACACCTTAGTGAAACTCTCATACATCATGGCCCCTAAAACAAGATTAGGGCTCAAAAAAGTAGGCTTTGGAAACAAGAAAAACACAAACTTGGGAAACTTCAAATAGACAAGGGTCAAATCCCTTTATTGGCCATGATCTTGGGCCTTTATTCTCCATAGAAAAAGAAGTAGAGGAAATGGTCGATCATAGTGGTGATGAGTTAGAGTCACCACACATGGAATTTGACTTTGACCCCACCTTGTTAGATGAATTCCTTTATAGAAACAAAGATGGGTGCTAGCACGAGTGGTGGAATTAGGGGCTAGAATGCCTATAGAGAAGGAAACAATACCACCCATGAATGAGGCTAATGAAGAGGAGCAACCTCTCATTAACATGGAGGATATCTTAACACATGGACATGCTTCTACCTCTAACATGGGAAATGATAATGTAGTGGGATATAGAATACCTTTCATCAAAGTACCATGTAAAGTTAGAATAGAACATGAAAATGTTGAACAACCTCCACATCATGAAGAAGAAGAAGAACCTCTTAAAGAAGAAGTCACTATTCAACAAAAATCCAAAACCTTAGTCGACAATTAGCTTTGTTAACATCTCATGTACAAAAAGAAACAAACAAGAATGTACAAAAGACAAAACCTAAGGTCAAAATTAGTGAACTTCACATGGAAAATCAAGGAGGAGACAATATGGAATACAATCACATATATATCCCTGCTTCTCCTACTAAAGAACAATTACTCGCACAAGAAATGCAATCTATGAAAGTGACACTTACAAGCCTTCAAGAGAGTAATGTTGGGAATAATAGAAAATATCAATATGAAGAACTATGTCCCCATCCATTTGATAAAACTATGATGCTTCAACCCTTCCCTAAGAAGTTTGACATGCCAAAATTTGACAAATATAGAGGGAAAGGTGACCACGAGATCATGTGAAGGATTTTTACATGGCATGCCAAGAAGTGGCCTATAAGCGGACAATTACCTCATACGACTCTTTCCAAAGAGTCTAGGGGCCAAGCCTTGGAATGGTTCACTCACTTACCTCGTGGGTCTATTTTCACATGGCCTAAACTAGCAGAAAGGTTTGTATGACACTTCTCGTACAACATAGAAAGTGACATAACCATGGTGGAATTGTGTGGCACTAAACAAATGCCCCAATGAAACATTCACTAGCTTCTTGCAAAGATGGAGAGGGA
The DNA here is from genome assembly GCA_018340775.1 of Taxus wallichiana var. yunnanensis. Lineage (NCBI taxonomy): Eukaryota > Viridiplantae > Streptophyta > Pinopsida > Cupressales > Taxaceae > Taxus > Taxus wallichiana. Next base: position 508,361,766 of record CM031244.1, on the reverse strand, counting down.
TAGCCAGTTCGCTTCCCTTGCGCATTTCTGAAAACAACTTGTGAGTATCTTTGTGCCCAATCTAAACCTAGACATCGCTTTTCATCTACAAATGCATTGTGTTCACACCTTTGAAGAGGTCATTGAAAAGGGCATTCAAATAGAGAAATCCCTTATTTCCAAAGGAACCATTAAATCACACTCTAAGGATAACCAAAATGCCAAACCCATGGAAAAGCCATGAAAATATTTAACAAAAACAAGAACGTGGTGGGAGATGGGATCATAGATTCCAAATAGTGTACAAATGGTTCAAGTTGGTCAACCTTTTAAACTGACCAAAGGACCTATTCAACCACCACCCAAACATAGAACATTCACTCCTCTCAATGAGCCTTTGTTTGCAATATTGAAGCAATTGGATGCAGACTCACATGGTGACTTATCCCACGACACAACCCTTTGATGACAATGCTCCAAAGCCATCATGGTACAAAGAGCATGACTATTGTGAATTACATCGTGTCAAGGGACACAAAATAGAAAAATTTCTACGACTTCATCACTACATCCAAGATCTCATTGACAATGGGGAGATAGAAGTTGACACCCCTAGAGAAAACTCAGATGCCAAATGAAAAGATGGGAATATTCAAAGAACCATTCCCTAAACATGGTAGGTCAGATGAGAAAAGGCCGGATCAAGGAGAGTCATCCAAAAGTTACAAGGTTGTGAACTACCTCTATACTAAGAGTGATAATAATCACTATGATTCACTCATTGGATGTATTCACTCTTCCAATGACCATGTGAATACCATTCGGATCAAGGGAAAGGATTGTTGTGGTAACAAGGTGTGCCCATGTCTCACAATCCCAGAACCCTCTCATCAACCCCGCAAGATGGTTGGTACAATCTCTTAGAACAACTTGAGAAGACATCTGCCAAGATTTCAATCTTGGATCTTCTTAAAATATCTGAATGTACATAAGGACATCTTGTACAAAACTCTCAGGGGTCAAGAGTGCCATTAGAAGTAGACCCTTCACATCTTCAAGTTGTGGTGGAAAACATTGCACCAACTGAATACATCTCCTTTAATCATAGGGAGATCCCTAGTGAGGATCTGCACATAATCTCCCCTATATATTGAGGTATTTGTTACCCACCGGAAGATAAAATGGGTGCTTGTGGACAATGGATCAGGGTTGAATATATGCACTTTGAAACTAATTAAATAACTGGGACATATAAAAGAAGATCTAGAATCCCATATTATTACCATAACCACTTATGAAATGGAATGAGAATCAATTGGGAAAATCACATTCCCATGGAGGTAGGACCAACTTGTCATCATACAAAGTTTCATGTCTTAGACTTGGAACTTCCATATAATATGCTTCTTGGCCGACCATGGATTCATGCCATGCAGGCCATACCATCAACATTCCATCAGTGCATCAAATTGAAACATGAGGGACACATTGTTACAATACAAGGAGATCTAGAGCCCTTTGCTCACTATAGAGATCTCAATAGTTTTTGCGTAAGGGTTCCTATACGTGTCCCTCTGTTGATATAGTTGTTCCTCTTCAATCAAAGCTATGGAATCATGGGTAGATTCAAGACTCCTAAGTTCTTGCCTTGTGAAGCTTCTACATCGACTTCTCCTTTTGATTCATGGGAGATGAAGGTTCTGGAATATGGTTGTGGAGAATATAATGTGCAACAAGCTCTCTAGTTTTAGACCTATCATTGTCACCTAAAACTAGAGGCCGACCCAACTATCATTTTAGATGGCCTAGAGATGAGTGAACTATTGGGACATTCTTACCTGGGGGTTACTCGCTGAAGAGAAATTGTTGGACCCACCTACGACTTGGGTCCGGAAGATACTCAACCAACTTGCTACCAAATCCCTGAGTATGAGAAGTCTAGCCGAATGATGTATTCTATGGGCTACAAGGGTCTAGGATGTGGAAAGAATGAGAAAGGACCGAGAGAACCAGTTCCTCTCCCACATTTCAAGACAGAAAGATATGGTATCGACATTTGACCCTATGGATCACACCCCAATGATCAAGATGCTACCTATTAAGAGTGAAGATAGCTCGATTATTTAGACAGTGACACATAGATTCCCACTTGTAGCCAATATGAGGATCTTGCCTCCATGAACCTATTCATGGATACCGTTTTCCTTACCTTAACCCCCATTGAACCTAAAATTGACCTTGTTTACCCTTCCTTGTCGAATGGGACCAACAACGTCATGTACCACTGGACCTCTTTGAAAATGATGAGGCCATTATAGAATTCATGGGCATTGAGATACAATTCCAATTGGAGACCATAAGAAGGGTTTCTACATTGACTTAGATACTACACGTATTTGGGAGGAAGTGAGCTTTGTGGTCAGCAAAACTTAAGAAAAAGTGAGGGAAAAATTTCCAACGAAAAGCCTTGGCAAAAAAAAGTCCAAGTCACACAGTGAAAACCTCTTTGAGGCATTGGCTGACAAACAAGTAACAAAATCAATGGACAAGAAAAGTGACCATGCCAAGGGTGAAAATATCATAGAGACACCCTTGGAAGAAGATCTCAACCTTCCTCCCGATCCTACGCGTATGGAGGATTTGTCAAAAATGCTAGTGGAAGAAACCATCGATGTGAATATTGGAACAGAAGATGACCCAAAGATAGTCAAATTGGGAGCTTCACTCTCAAAGCATGAGAGAAAAAGACATTCACCATGCTTACGTGGAATTTGTAGATATATTCACATGGTCGTATAAGGATATGTCGGGCTTGGATCCAACTTTGGTAGTGCATAACCTAGTTGTGCACGCAGATGCCAAGCCCATCAAACGAAACTCAGAAAAATGCATCCATGGGTGGCTCTGTTGGTTAAAGAAGAGCTAGAAAGATTATTGGCAACAGGCTTCATTAGACCTATTGATTACTCAGAGTGGATATCAAATATAGTCCCCATACAAAAGAAACCTGTTGGGATCAGAATCTATACAGATTTTAGAGACATCAATAAGGCGTGCCCAAAAGATGATTTTTCATTGCCCAATATTGATATGATTGTTGACTCAACTGCAGGATATGAAATGTTATCTCTTATGGATGGATTTTTAGGCTATAATCAGATCAAAATAGTCGATGAAGATCAACACAAGACAACCTTCACAACACCTTGGGGACTTTTTGTTATCAAGTAATGCCCTTTGGCCTTAAAAATGCAAAGTGCAACCTATCAAAGGGAAATGACCGTGATTTTCCATGATATGATTCATGACATCATGGAGGACTATGTGGATGATATCCTCGGGAAATCCAAAATGAGAGCTAGATCACCTTGACATTTTGTGGCGTATCTTGAACGCTATGGGAATACAAATTAGATTGAATCCAAAGAAGTGTGTGTTTGGTGTACTATTAGGAAATTTTTTGGATTCATTGTATCACGAAGAGGGATTGAGGTAGACCCAACTAAAGTTACCGCCATTACTGAAATGCCTCCTCCCAAAAACATCAAACAACTACGCAACTTGCAAGGAAAGATACAAGCCATCCGCCACTTCATTTCCCAACTTGCTGAAAAATGTCATTCATTCACCCATCTACTTAAAAAGGATGTTGCCTTTATTTGGGGACCAAAGAAACAACAGCCTTCACCTTGCTTAAGCAATACTTAGCCAATCCTGCCTGTCCTCATGCCTCCAACTCCGGTGAGCCACTCTTGTTGTATATTTCTACTACTCAATTTTCTATTGGCATATTGCTGCCCAATATGACCTCAGCCACAAAGAAAAATCCATGTACTATCTCAGTCGTACCTTAATTTCTTATGAGCTCAACTATCCTCAGATTGAAAAATCTTGTCTAGTTGTCATTTTTACCTTCCAAAAACTTCGCCATTACCTATTGAATACTAAAACCAAGCTTATATCCAAAGTTGACCCACTCAAATACATGTTGTCAAAACCCACCCTTACAGGAAGAATGGCTAATTGGATCATTCTGCTAAGTGAATTTGACATTGAGTATGTACACCAAAATTCGGTTAAAGGACAAGTACTCACCGATTAGTTAGCAAAAGCACCATTACTAGGAACAGAACCTATGAGTCTGGATCCAGACACATCATTAATGTATATTGAGGAATCTATCATGTGGCAAGTGCACTTTGATGGATCTTTCACTTTCCATGGCTCGGGAGCAGGTGTAGTGTTAATTACTCCTTAAGGAACCCCATACCTCAAGCTTTCCATCTTGGTTTTCCTTGTACAAATAATATTGCAGAATATGAGGCGCTCATCGCTGGGATGAAGCTAGCAATCAAATGGGATATCCACCATGTCAAGGTCGTTGGTGACTCACAATTGATCATTAAACAAGTCAACGATGAATACAAAGTTAAGGATGAAAAGCTCATCCCCTACAAGAAACTGGTGGAAAATTTGAAAGAATATTTTATGCATATTACATTTGAACAAATTCCAAGGGGACATAATAGATCCGTAGACGCAATGAAACCATAGGTTCTATGCTACTGAATTCCACCAGAGAGCAATGATATGCCATTCTTTGTTGAGAATCTACGCCATCCTGCGTATGACATGCCAGAATCCTACTTGGCTTGTGAAGTTGTTGGTCCCTATTCCCCATGGTATGCGCACATCTATGCCTATCTTAAACACAATACCTTTCCTCTTGATATCTCCCACTCGAAAAACAAAGCCTTATCCGCCAGATAGCCATTACACCCTCTTAGGAGATACGCTCTATCATCATGGCTATGATGGGAATCTGTTGCATTGTCTAGATGTAGTGAGTCAGTCAAGCAATCAAAGAGGTACATGAAGGGGTGTGCGGCGCCCATACAAATGGAATGGTTTTAGCAAAGAAATTGTTAAGGGTAGGCTACTATTGGCCTACCATGGAAACAAATTGCTGCAACTATGTGAGGAAATGTGTACTATGTCAAAAATATGGAAATTTCATCCATGCACCGTCGCATAGCCATTACAACCGATCACAACCCCATGGCCATTTTCCAAATGGGGACTTGATTTAATAGGGAAGCTCACCCCTACCTCATCTGATGGCCATACCCACATCATCACAGCTATGAAATATTTCACTAAGTGGGTGGAGGCTATTCCTTTGACTTATGTTATGGGTGCTCAAATTTCAAATTTTATCATGAATCACCTTATCTTCCGGTATGGCATTCCTGCGGCCATAGTTACTGACAATGGAAAATAATTCAAGAACAAGATAGTGAAGGACCTTTGTCATCGATTTCAAATAAAATTAAAGTGGTCTACGCCATATTACCCTCAAGGTAATGGGCAAGCCAAAGCCACTAACAAAACATTGGTTTGGATCATGGAAAATATGGTGAGTAAGATAGGTCACAACTGGCATTTACAAATTCACCCAACCCTTGGGCTTATAAGACCTCCATTCACACTCCTACTAGTGCGACACCCTATTCCCTAGTGTTTGGGACATGAATCTATCATCCCATTGGAAATAGAGCTTCTTTCCCGAGAATATCTCTTAGGGATTATCTGGACAAGGATGAGGATTACAAAGTGGTCAAGCTAGTAGAATTAGAACTCTTGGATGAAAAGTGCATCCATGCCCTTAACCATCTCAAGGTGTATCAAACAAAGTCTCTAGAAATTATAACAAAAGGATCATACCTCGTCAGTTTGAGGTCGGAGATTTGGTCATGAAAGAAAATCAGTTCAACACAAGGCGGAAAGAGAGAAGAAAGGAAAGTTTGAACCGCATTGGTTAGGACCTTACGTCATTATGGCCAAATATGGTACAGGAGCATACAAACTTGCCCATCCCAAAACAAAACCACATTGTTGTATCCTACCAAAACAAAAATAATTCTAAATGGTATGGTTATGTTCCAAGTGCTCCATGATGCCACATCTCATGAGGCACTTTGTTGGACGATCCACATGCCTATATAGACTCGCACATGTTTCTTGCATAACTACAAAGTTACTTGCAACTAGGTTTTGCCGCCAAAATTCATTGCCCATTATGCTTTGATGGATGGCCATGACCCCTTCTAAAGCCCCAAAAAGGCATGGCAAGGAAGGAACATCGTCTGAAGTCTTGGAAGGGTTGGATAAAATCATGTTCATGTTTTAGGCAAGTGAACCTTTCCAACTACCTCTTATAGCTCGCCAACATTCCCAAAAAGCCAAACCCAAGCTAGCTCCCAATATTTAATTCCACATAAGCACAAGTTGGGGAAGGAGTAGGAAGGGACAACACGAGGATGTAATGCTTTTTCCTTATTTCAACCCCTAGCCCCATGTAAGTTGTTATGGTGGCCACATTGTGGACTGACAATGAGTAGAGTCATCTAGAGAACAACCCCACTCGTAGTAGTTATAAGTGAAAAGACATAACATTAGTATGATGTGTGACTAGACGAAGATCATGTTCATTTTCCATGCAAGTGAGCACTGTAATGTCCCCAAATGGACAAATTCGGCCCTAAACGGAACAACATTAAATATGATCCAAACTGGAAAATTCTAGAAGATATGCTTGGCAAAACACTGCAAATCTGAATTTAATTGAAAAAATGTGACTTGCTCTAGATGTTGAAATTCCACAAAACTAAAGAAAATTCACTTGAATCTTTCCCAAACATATCACGATTTTTATAAGGACAAATATATTAGAAAAATACCATATTTTTTTATCAATAATAGGATGGAATTTATTTTTATAATCTACAAAGACAGTGAGTTCAAACTTAGTTGAAAATAGAATTTCATTAGCCCAAAACACATGTAAATTAGCTAATTTTGGCTTCTAAAAATATGATTATGGAACAACTCAAATCTAGTCTAAATGTGCCTTAGATCATTTTAGAAATTCCCACAAGGTAGGTCGATCCACTTTGTAAAAAAAAACTGGAAATGCAAGGTAGAATTCAACAACAATATTCCACCTTCAAACCCTAGTTGGAATCAACACAAATCTGCAATTCTAACCTTCAACTTTGCTAGAATTCTGAAATAGAACCTTGAAAATCAATGGAAACCCCTGAATAGAGCTTCCTCTCAAAAAGGGAGAAGAGTTTTCGTTCTTCTTCCTAGCTTAAAGAGGGATTTCATCCTCTCAAGCAAAACTACAAAGGGTTTTCGTCCTTTGGAGTAAAAATGGAAAGCATGCAAGCTTAGACCAAATATCAGAAAATATAAGATGTCAAAAGATGTCCTCTCTAATGCATGGCAACTTGCTTTTATAAGTTGTCTTGGCCTTTAGCCACCCAAAACAACCAATCAGCTCATTTTGCCTCATTTAATGTTTTCCACTTGCTTTATTTCATCCCCCATGGGTCGCATTTTCCTCTAGGGAAAAATATAAAGTTACATTTTCTTTTTTTTTCTATTTTGTCACTAATAAATTAATTAAAGTGCTTATAATAAAATTTTATTATGCACTTTAAAATTAATTAATTATGACTTAGTTTCCCTTTTTCTCATCCCTTAGCCATAGGAAACAATGAATGGGCTAAGGGTCTTCGATCTGTTAATTTTGAGAAAGGGATATTTCAATCCTCCCTTCCCAAAATTGTTTGCCCTCAAGCAATTGCAAGTTCATATGCCCATGTGCCATGTCCAAGATGTAAAACATGTTTTAGTGCTCTTATGCCCGTGTGTCATGTCCAAGATGTCAAATGAGAGAGCTCTTGCCAAAATATATAGCTCTCATGATGCTCATAGACATGAATTTGGATCAATGGTTCAACATACTCCATATTGTAAACTTCATCTTCTAACTTATCATGCTTCTCATGAGGAAAATAAATATGAATATGCAGCAATAAATATGACATATTATCATTCCTTTCATACCTTGCAATGTCATCAAGATCTTCATTTCCTCTTGCCTTCATGATATCTTGACTTTGTTGTACCAAATCCTTATCATTCTTGTCCATAATAGGCTGAATATCCTCATAATAGATCTCTACTGCAATAACAAAGAAGATGTGCCTTTTACCATATAATCCACATCCCGTGCGATCTACCCTCTTTTGGAAGACCCTTCCATAGTCTTGGTTGTCACAACTTGAGGAGTACCATTCCTCATACCTTGCAAAACAACTTCCTTGTCTTGCACTTTGAACTTCAACTCCATAGTCTGATAATTTTGGATGAATTCACCCAAAGATTGCAACCATTGTACTCCAAGTACTATATCCATCTCACCAATGCCAATAACATAAAAATCATCTCTTACCTCATGATCTCCTATGGTGAACTCAAGTTGTGGAATCTTCTTTGTACATGAGATTGAATGTCCATCTGCCACTATCACATTGAAACCTTGGAAATCTTCCATATCCAATCCCATCCTTGTGACCAAGCCTTCATCAATGAAGTTATGTGTAGCTCCACTATCTATCAACATGATGATCTTTTTCCAAGAAGATATCTTATAACTGAATGCAAAGCAACTAGGTGGTACACACATGTGAGAACCACTTCCTCTTCCTTTGCTTGTTCTTCAATTTTCTTATCTTCATCATCGAAACTACCTCAATGTAGTGGATTGACCCTTTACCATGGCAATGATGGTTGGGTGTCCATGGGTCCCTACAATTGAAGCATAAATTTTTTCTTCTCAACTCATTTCTTACCTCTATTTCTTGGTTGTTTTTTGTCCATTCTTTTGCTTCAGATTTTCCTTGGAAATCCTTACCTTGCTGCCCAACATTTGGTGCCTTTTGCTCATTGTTTGAAGTTGTCATTGGTTGTCCAAGTGAGTCCTTTTGTTGCCCAAAGATGTTGTTCGTTGTTGTCCAAACTGCATATTTTTGCCTTTAGGAATTGAACTTTCCAAGTCCAAAGACTTCTTAATAGCTCCTTGTAGAGATGGAGGACTAAAGGCTTTGACTAGTCCTTTAAGTGGCTTTGTTAGACCTTCAATAAACAAAGCAACACAAGTCTTCTTTCATTGATATCCAGCACCATCACTGCAAGTCTCTGGAAATCTAAAATATACTTGTCCAAAGATCCTTCTTGCTTGAGTTGAGCTAACTCTTTAAAATGAATCTCCGGATCTATTCTATCAAATATTTCAGTCAAACATTGACTAAATTCTTCAATGGTGGTGATGGAACCATGCCCTTGTGTGATCAATCCATGATACCACCATTCATGTGCAACTCCCTCCAAATGCAAGGTTGCAAATTTGAGGGCTTCTTCCTCATACATTGGATTCAAAGATAAATATGTATCTAATTTTTGTAACCAAGCTCTAGCTGAACATTTATCTGAACCATCATAAGAAGGAAGAGTTACCTTACCCAACCTTTGTTGTATGTCTCTTCTGGTGGCTCTTGTTGAACTCTTCTATTTTTTCTTGTGCCCTTGTTATTCTTCACTTGACAGAAGTCCTGAAAGACAACATCTCTCACCTCAAACCGAGGGCTGCATATTCTTCACCCCATACCTCTATGTCCTCAACATTGGTAGGAATATCTACCTCAATCAGTTGTTCCTCTCTTTAAAGAAACTTGGCTCTGAATATTTGAGGTGGAGGCCTGATGGATGTCTTTGTCGGTCTAGATGAGCTTCCTTCACCATTGTTGGTGCACCTTGGTTACTTGATATATTATGCCCATGTAGAGCCTTTGCCAAGTCCATGATTGAGCCTATCAATGCATCACACATTTCCCTTTGAGATTCCCTCAACACATGTTGCATTTCTCTTTGGCTTTCCCTGTTTGTGGTGATTTTCGGTTAGCTAATAATGTTGAAATAGCAAAAACTCGGATAAGGAAAGGTTTATTGATATTTGTGTTGATAATCACAATGTCGGGATGATTGGTTACACGAGAAATGAAAGAGGATCCTCCTTGTCACCAAGTGAGAAGACACGAGTACAAAGACAACTAAATAAACAAATATTAGATAAAGATGTAACGAGTTGCTTGGCGAATGTTGATTCCAATTATCTTAAGGACTTCCTTGAAGGGTGTCAACTCGCATTATACAATTAAGTGAAATAATGATAAGGTAAGATAAATGACAATGTTTAGAACTCAAGATGGATGGAAAGATCTTGTTCAACATTGTAAGTAGCCCAAGCTAGGGCGTGGTGAGCTTGAAGTCCAAGAAATAGTCAATTCATGCTTGTTCTACCATATCCTATATCTCTCACATCACTTGAGTTGATCTTCAATGTCTTTGATTTCTAGTGTTAGTGCGATGGCGCACAGTCGAGCTCGTGTGAGATGTTGAACTATTCCCACACAAACGGTTGTTGGATGATCGGGAGATCGTGTATGTTGATGATGGGGTGTGAAGGACCTCGAATAGCCATCTACTGAGAACATACATCTTGTAAACAACTAATTAGACCGAAACAAATTGACATAAGTATGATAAATGTGTGATATTAGGTAAAATAAAAAAATAGACATGGATCATTTGCGACCCACATGGATCATGGGCGGTAGAATCATTGGCGGTCAGTAAATCGTGGGTGATCTCTCGTAAAAAGTTGATATATTGATAAGAGGAGATTTGTTTGAAACAAAGATTTAGGATGATTGATTTGGCTTTTATCTACTATGCAAATGAAATGAAGACAAATAGGAGTGAGGACTTGATTACCTTGGCTGGATAGATTATGCATATTCTTATTGATAGCGCAAAAAAATGGCCTGGTGATAGACATGCATATTCTTATGGTTAGATCTGAAAAGATTTGAGTTAGTATTTATAAGCGTTTAATGGATTCGGAAAATTGGGAAAGTGTTGAAGGCGTTTCGAAGTTGGGATGATGTGAGTTGAGTGGGGATAACATGTAAAGTTAAGGATGTTATGAGGTTGGATGGTGGGGATGAGCTGGATGAGTTAAATGGGGTTATGGTGGATGTCACCCGGAGTAATAATGATCTCAATTTTAGAATATGATCATGTAATTAGAATAGCTTCGCCACTTCGAGGGGGCAACCTCCAAACCATAAAATAGACTCAAATGCTCCAATGATGATTCATCTACTACCTACAATCCCCTATATATATACTATTCATATGTTATGGCCATCACCAAGGCCGACCTACTAAGCATGAGAAAGTATAAATGATATAATAAAATGATATGGTAAGCCACAAGTTGGCTACTCATATCCTAATACAAGCAATAGGTTAAGGGTGTAGCATGCCCTTCCCCTTCAAACCAACGTTGTCCTCAATGTTGAATAATCTGGATGTTGTTGCAGAAAACCTTCATCCTCCAGGTTGCATCTTCTATGCTCAGATTCTTCCACTTGATCAAATATTCCTTAATGTCTCTGGTTCTCAGCCTCTTAGTACACGTGTTTGCAAGAATCTTCTCTGGCTCCAAAATGATTCTTCCTTCCTCATCAAGTTCTAGTAACTCTGTCTAGGCTTCAAATTTCTATCCAATAACCTTCTTCAGGAAGGAAACATGGAATATTGGGTGTATGCGTGAAGATGGAGGCAACTCTAGTTTATAAGCAACACTTTGCCAATTTTTATGTAGAACTGATAAGGGCCATAATATTTAGGAGCAAGTTTTTGTCCTTTTTTATTGCTTTAGGGACATCTGCTTGTAAGGATGGAGACGTACAAAAACCCAGTCACCAATTTCAAAATGTCTTTCACTACGGTGTTGATCTGCTTGTTGTTTCATCTGTTTTGTGCCAATGCTAAATTCTCCTTCAAACTAGCCAAAACTTGTTGTTGATGTTGAATGTGTTCCTCAACATCTCTAACCTTAGTTTGCACCCTCAAGGAAGAAGTGATAGAAGGTGGATGGTAACCATATAATGCTAAAAATGGGGTCATTTGAGAAGAGGTATGAAAAGATGTGTTATACCACCATTCTGCAAGTGGTAGCCATTTAATCCACCTTTCCTACTTATCTGATACAAAACAACGTAGATACCCCTCTAAGCATTTGTTGACCACTTCCGTTTGCCCATCAGTTTGAGGATGATAAGATGAACTGTGAGCTAGTTGAGTACCCAAACATGAAAATAATTCCGTCAAAAATTACTTGTGAAAATAGGATCACGATCACTTACAATTATCTTTGGGGTTCCATGTAGCCTTTGAACTGTCTCTAAAAAAAATAGTTGCACTATCTTGTTTGGCTGCAAATGGATGTGATAGGGCACAAAAATGGGCATATTTTGTGAGCCTATCCACAATCACCAAAATAACATTCTTACCCTCTGAACAAGGCAATCCGGTGATGAAATCCATGGAGACCTCCTCCCATCTCTGGCTAGGAATTGGTAAGGGTTGGAAATCAGACCTAGTGTCTTAATTGTTTCCCCTTTGTTTTTGTTGGCACACTAAACACTCTGATACAAAATTTTGTACATCCCCTTGAGTCCTTCCCAAAAGAATTCTCTTTTTATTCTATGATATGTCTTCAAAAACCCAGAGTGTCCTCCAACAAGGTGAGGCATGTAGCTCTACAAGAATCTTATGCTTCAACTCAGAATCTTTACTCAAGTATAACATGTCCTTGTACCATAGCGCATTACCTTTCCACTCAAATTTGTTAGATGTTATAGAGCCTTGCTTGATATTTTGTATTAGAGATTGTGTATCCTTGTCTTGATCCCATTCCAATCTTGCTTCATCCACCCAATCGGCCTTCAACATGGACATTCCACATAGTAAGGCATATGCGGATGTATCCCTTCTGGACAACGCATCAACTACTACATTTTCTTTACCCTTTTTGTATATGATTTCAAAATCATAACCCAACATTTTTGTTACCCACTTTTGTTGTTCCTTAGATGATAACCTTTGCTCCAAAAAGTATTTGAGACTATCATGATCAATTTTTACCTTGAAGTGTCTACCCATGAGATAGGGCCTCCATTGCTTGACCGCATGAAGAATAGCCATCATTTCTTTCTCATAGATAGGTTTGAGCAGATATTTTCCTTTGAATTGGTGACTCTCAAATGCAATTGGTCTTCCTTCTGCATTAGAACTGCTCCCAATCCTGATCTGAAGCATCACATTCAACAATGAAGGTTTTTGAGAAGTTGGGAGTAGCCAAAACTGGGGTGTTGCACATGGCTTCCTTTAGCTGCTCAAAGGATTTAGTGGCTACATCTATGTCAATGGAAGGCATCCTTCTTTAACAATGTAGTGAGTGGGGTTTTTATTCTACCATATCCCCACACAAATCTTTTGTAGTACCTGTTAGTCTAGGAACCCACGAAGATTTTGAGAGTTTTGGGCCTTGGCCATTCCACCATAGCTTTGATCTTTTGAGGATCAACTTTGACACCTTCATGGGATACAATGTGACCCAAGTACTCTACCTCTTGTACACCAAAAGAACATTTGGATGGCTTTGCATAGAGTATGTTTCTCCAAAACTTCCAACACTTTATTTACATGTTGTAAGTGTTCTTCCCATGTCTTACTGTAAATCAATATGTCATCAAAGAAAACTAATACAAATTTCCTTTAAAATGGCCTAAAAACAGTGTTCATCAAGCTTTGAAAGGTTGAGGGAGCATTTGTAAGACCAAAAGGCATTACCAAAAACTCATAATGGCCCTCATGAGTCCTGAAAGCCATTTTATGAACATCTTCCTCTCTTATTCTAATTTGATGGTACCCCGAACGAAGATCTAATTTTGTGAAATAAATAGCACCATGCAATTCATCAAGTAAATCATCAATTACTGGAATAGGAAACTTATCTTTGATGGTGTACTTGTTGAGTTCTCGGTAATCTGGACACATCCTCCATGTTTCATCCTTCTTACACGTACCATGACCATTGGTGAAGAATATGCACTCTGGCTATGCCTGATGATACATGCCTTCAACATTTCTGTACCATTTTCTCGATCTCACTTTTCTGGGAATATGGGTATCTGTATGGTCTGATGTTAGGTGTTTGGCTCCTAGGAATCAATTGAATGGCATGATCATGATCCCTAACTGGTGGTAGTCCCTTTGGAATTGCATCAAAAACAGATGAGTGAGCATCAACAATCTTTGAAGATCGGGTGGCATTGAAGACTCTGTATTTTGTACTTCTATGGAAAATAACTTTGCTATAAATCCATCTACTCCTTTTCTAAGAACCTTTTGCATCTGATGAGAGCTAATAATTTGTGGAGACTTAGCTACCATCCCATTCAATTGTATTGTCCTTCCATCTGAATGAAATCGCATGAACAATTCTTGGAAATTCATCTCTATAGTACCTAAGGTTGTGAGCCATTGGACACCCAAAACAATATCTGCCCCTCCCATAGAAATAGCAAACATAGGTGAGTCTAACATGTAGTCTCCCATGGAAAGCTTGATACTATGGCACTTTCTGTGCACTTGATTGTCCCACCATCCACAATCATAACTTGCATTTTATGGAGTTGGGTAAATAAAACAATTGAGGTGGGAAACTAACTTACTATTTATGAAGTTATGAGTACTCCCAAGTCAATCAACACCATCACCTTCTATTTTTGAGATATCCAATAACCTTGAGTGTTTGAGGAGTACTAATACCTGACAATGCATGGCAAGAAATTGTAGGTTGGTGATCCTCTACTTCATCTTCTATTGGTTCCTCAGCCTCTCCTATAATTTCAGCTTCCTCATTATCCTCATTACCTCCTTCAATATAGAACAACTTCTTCTCAGCACATTTGTGTCTGGTCCATATTTGTTGTCACAGTTAAAACATAATCCTTTTGCTCTCTTTTCTTCCATTTGTTGAGGAGTCAGTCTAATTGGCCTAGCGAATGAAGGGGAAGAGATACTATGGTCTCTGGTGTTAATGAAAGGTGGCCTCCTACTACAAAGAACTTTTTCCTCTGCTCGACGTGCCATGATAATAGAATCAGAAAGCTTGAGTGGATTAAACATACGTACCTCATGCTCGATGTGGTCCTTAAGACCCCCAAGAAATAGGTCATTCAGATTCTCTTTTGGAATATTCTCCACCCTTAAGGATAGGTTTGGAATTGATGCACATAATCTTTGATTGATCATGTTTTCGTAACTTTGCTAATTGACTAAAGTAGTTCTCTGAAACACTGGAACTATAGTGCAATTGCAACTCCTCGGTAAAAATTGTCCAAGTGACATTGAGACCATTCTTCTGCCTCTGAGCACATAACCATCGATACCAAATGAATTGGTTTGGTTCAAGATATAAGGATGCCAATGTCACCTTTTGTCTGATGGTGTTTGATGTAACTCAAAGAAGTTCTCCATTTGATTTATCCAATTCAAGGGATCCTTACCATCAAATTTGTGCATATCCACTTTCGGCATCATGTTTCGTGGTTGCGAATAAGTTGGATTCTGATTGAAATTTGGAAAAGTGATCCAACATGGTTATTTTGTCCATGATTTTGAACTGAAGATCCTCCTTGGTTGATATGGGGTGGATTTGGGCCATATTGTTTACCCTTTACATGTTGCATGATATCATCCAACCGCTGATTGATTTGGTCTATGTCTCCTTTAGAGGCCATCTCAGATTGTACATTTCACAACTCATACTCAAGTTGGCTCACCTTATGATCAATTGAGGTAAACCCTAGTGCTGAGGAATCTGTATTTACCCCTTCTGACTCCAACTCTTCAATCACTACCCCATCTTTATCTGGGGTTTTACCCAGAGTAACCGGATTCTTTTTTGCTCTTGTGGAAGGCCCCGCCATGATGTCAAACCTTAGGGTTTAGGGTTTGATACAAATTCGCCAAACAGGAAAAAACACAGAGAAGATACTAATACTATTTTTTTGAGATCTTTCCGAAAATGTAAAGAACTTGAAAAATTCCACAATTTGCACCCTAGGGAGTGATTTTATGAAAAACCCTAAATTTGTAATAACTTTTGCAAAATAAATCAAAAAAGTCTGAAATTTTCAGGGAACCTTTTTACTTGAAATTTTCACAACTTTGGTAAAAATATATCCCACCAATTGATTTGGTTTCGTAATATATGGTGGAAACAAAAAATTAGGGTTTTTGCCTAATTTTGGCTTAAGATCGCAATTAGAATACTATGATACCACTTGTAATGAAATTACTTGTATAATTCAGATTATGAGCAAGCAATAGAACACCAAATAACACAATATTTCAGAATAATGATCTCAATATGCAATTAGAATAGCTTCGCCACTTCGAGGGGGCAACCTCCAAACCATAAAATAGACTCAAATGCTCCAATGATGATTCATCTACTACCTACAATATATATAAACTAGCAAATTGTAGAAGATATGCTTGGCAAAACACCGTAGATCGAATTTAATTGGAAAAATGTGACTTGCTCTAGATGTTGAAAATCCACAAAATGAAGAAAATTCACTTGAATCTTTACCAAAACAAATCAACTATTTTTATAAGGCAAAAATATTACAAAAATACCATATTGTTGATCAATAAATAGGTTGAAATTTATTTATATAATCTGAGATATACAGTGGTCAGGACTTAGTTGAAAATAGAGTTTCCTTAGCCCAAAACACATGCAAATCAATTGATCTTGGCTTCTAAAATATGTCATTTATGGAACAACTCCTCAAATATGGTCCAAACATGCCCTAGATCACTTAGAAATGCCCCCAAGGTAGGTCGCTCCACTATAGAAAAGTTGGAAATGCAAGGTAGAATTCAACAACAATATTCCACCTTCAAACCCTAGCTGGAATCAACACAAATCTGCAACTCTGACCTTCAACTTTGTTTGGAATTATGAAATAAAACCTGAAAAAAATAGAAACCCCTGAATAGAGCTTCCTCTCAAAAGGGAGAAGAGTTTTCGTTCTTCTTCCTAGCTTAAAGAGGGATTTCGTCCTCTCAAGCAAAACTACAAAGGGTTTTCGTCCTTTGGAGTTAAAATGGAAAGCATACAAGCTTAGACCAAATGTCAGAAAATATAAGATGTCAAAAGATGTCCTCTCCAATGCATGGCAACTTGCTTTTATAAGTTGTCTTGGCCTTTTAGCCACCCAAAACAACCAATCAGCTTCTTTTGCCTCATTTAATGTTTTCCACTTGCTTTATTTCATCCCCCTATGGGTCACATTTTTCCTCTAGGGAAAAATATAAAGTTACTTTTTTTTTTTTTCTATTTTGTCACTAATAAATTAATTAAAATTAACTTATAATAAAATTTTATTATGCACTTTAAAATTAATTAATTATGACTTAGTTTCCCTTTTCTCATCCCTTAGCGTGGGAAACAATGAATGGGCTAAGGGTCTTCGATCTGTTAATTTTGAGAAAGGGATATTTCATAGCTCCTCTTAGAGCATGCGCAAGCACATTATCAAGACACCCACCCAACTTGTTTGCCCTCAAAGTCTTCTAGCCACCCCACCCCCGTGAATTCTTCTACACACTCATGATTATTATGGGCATGCGCATCTAAGGCAATCAACTCCTCAATACTTTTTGGCCAACCATTGATAGCTTGTCTACCTTCCACATTTTGTATAAATGCCTACTATGACATTTGCAACCATATTTGACAAAATCTATTATTTTATTTGAGTTTTTTTTTTTTGCTTTAGTGTCATCCACGCCCCTATTTTAGGTGCTCTTATATGGTACATGACGAAAAGACATTCACGTGGTCTATGGAAGGTGTGTGCCTTGAAAGGTAGTGTTGAAGCATTAAATTCCCTTCACCCGACCATTCTAACATGCACCCATTCCACCATAACTCTCCATTTCGTACCTTCTCATTTATTATTTATTTTTAGTTCAAATGCTACTTCTCTCCTCTTTTTATTAGTATACAATACTTATTTGTAATGTATATGTATAATCAATTGAATTTCTCATCTAATTATCATTATTAATAATTATTGTAAGAAAGATAAATCACGACCATGCCCTAAGGATTGGGTTCAAGTTCAAGGAGTGTGGAGATTCTCTCTCTCTCTCTCTCTCTCTCTCTCACACACACACACACACACAAATACCAATTCCAGCACTTGGCAAAGCACTTACAATTTTTGACTTATTAAAACTCGTGCAATCAAAGGTTCAAATTGGCTTGGTATAGACATGTCATTTCAATGGAATACAGGTTGGATTAATTAACTCAGTAACCCCCATTCCATACCAACTCAACCGGCATGGAGTAGTATGGGACACTACACGTGACATTATTCAATATGCATTTAATATACTACTTGTATTAAACATGCTAATATTATTACTTTTGAAATTGTTGAAGGTGAAGGTGGTAATAAGGGGAGAAAGTTGAGAGTTGCTCACATGACTGATAAATCATATTTATGGATAAATATGATATATTTATTTCAAACACTAAAGAACAATAAAAGGTAAAATAGTTAAACTATGATTAGTTGGCGAAAACATAATTATTGCAAAATTGATTGTTATAGTTACATGCTAGACTAAAACACTCTTAAAATAACATTGCACCTTGAGTCTTGCATCGAATTTTACTATGACACAAGTATTTGGGGTCTCACTCCGCAAAGTATGGTAAAAAATCAACGCACCAAAGTTAAAGGTAGCATTATAATCATAATTGCAAAATTACAAAAAAAGAGTCCACAAAGGACATTTCAATAAATACTCAAACCAACATAAAGAGAATGTCAAGTCACCGAGGTGGCATGATTAACAACAAGAGGTGTCAAAGGAGCATCGAGGTTTTATCCGCCATCCACTTGCACCAATATACTGAGATAAAAATCCTTGGTAAGGGATCATCCAAACTATGTGTTTCCTCCTCCTTGGCCTTGGTAATTTGTAATGTACAAAAGTAATTGTTGGCTGAGAAAAATAAATGACAAGGGCTAATAGCAAAAACTTGTCCTACAAGAGAGGAACCCAACCACCACTTGCCCAAGGGGACAAGGGGTATGACTTGGACAAAGTGAGTAGAGAATTGTGCCATGCTCTTGAAGTAGCAACATGAGTAATACTAGCTCCATTGATAATGTTCTCAACCTCGCCCAAATGTGTTATGTCTAAAGCAACTCAAGAGGAACCTAACTTGACGTGTACAAAAGCATTGCCCAAGCATTCAATAAAGGCCATGAGGTGCTCCACCTCGGGGACTACTTTCTTCACATGAACTTGAATTTACAACATCACGTTCACAAGGACGACATTGTTTTCAAATGTCAAATTTACAACTTATAATAGCTTTGAGCAAAGATAATTTTGTTTGTATCTTTCTATAATTGAAACAAATTATCTATACAAAAGATGTGCCAAATATGTGTAAACTTCACAAGACGCGCATAATCATATTGTAGGAAAACATTTCACACTATTAAGGGTTTGAAACAATCAATAGAGCGCTCTAGAGAAAAACCAAAATGAGTGACTAGCATTGTTATCTATTCCCTACTAGTGTCTTGGTAAGAAAGCATCAACCATATGAGTTATCTTAGGCTTGACAACTACTTTCCAAACTCTATTAAATCATCAACTCCAAACAAGATGGTCTAGAAAGATTCAAACCTATTATTATCATACAAAATGAGCTTCGGGGAGACACAAGCATATAGTTCAATCAAGGCATATAGCTCAATCAAGGCATATAACAAAAAAAAGGGATATGTCTACATGCCACCCTTAGTCCCTCCACTAAGCGGGAGTGGAGAGAGCAAACTTGTGAATATACTTATCTAATGCTGCCACCATAATTACATTGCAAGTTTCAATGTCAGCGCCTGTAATGTCAACTTTGAACTTGAGTGCATGCCAAGGATGCTAGGAGGGGTTAACCCGACAAAAATATTTTTAATGGTGGAAATACATCTACAAAATTTATGAGCATGTGATAGTGCAATAAAACAGCCATTAAATTTGAAATGTTACATGTTTTGTTGAAAGTGATCACATGGATCAGATAGTAGGCTTCAAAATTAAATATGTATCGCTATGTGTTATCACATCCTTAACAATAGAAAATAACCAATTGGGTTATGTTATCCTGATTTCAAAGTAGTGGTGGTCTGTGGATCTACACCAAAATTTGAATATATCACAATCTAAGACGCGGATTCTCCTACATCTGCAGTGAGACCCTATCTCGTACGTCTATGGTATGTAATACGAGTTCTTTTCTTCATGGGTGAAAACCCCAAGCGAATCAGAGTTGTCCATGGACAATCCTGGTCAGAACCCAAGGCAAAGAACACCTTTTTGTTTTGCTTTTAATCATTTTTGCTCAAAACTAAAAATATAGTATCGATAAAATATAATAAAAACATTTTTCAAACCCTAAAAGCTAAGTGAAACACAAAAAGAAGAATTTCCTATTTATTATACTAGAATTTCTATATGCATAATATGTGGTTAGTGTCACTAATTTCCTATT
>CM031244.1:508222201-508341271 GCA_018340775.1 Taxus wallichiana var. yunnanensis | reverse complement strand
AACACTAATGTTGTACCTTTGACATCAATGACAAAATACTCAACATCGGGGACTTCCGGCCGCCCCGTCCCCTGAAATGTCCCACACGCCCCGAAACGTTTCTTCTTCTTCTCTCAAACGGCCCGGGACATTTCCTTTGATTTTTGCATAGTCGAAAAACATGTGGAAACGCTTCCCCATGTCCCGTTATCCCCAAGATGTCCGAACGTCTGGGACTCCTAAATTTTCGAGGGGACGTGTCCCCGCATAACTATGGTATAAACTAAATAAAAGTTGTTTCTTTTATTACTCAAATCAAAATGTCATGATATTTTTTCATGAGTTGTTAAGTGCAATAACCTAGATTTTCCTTCACCTCTAATCAAGATAATTATGTCTTCTAAACTTTACATTATGAAAAACCACAAATTTGTTTAAATTATCATGATTATCAATATATCCAATGAAATTATTTAGCTATATGTATGTACTCCTATTAAACTACAATGATAAACATGTGTTATTTGGAAATTATGGCCAAAATCAAGATGCAAGGGGAATACAATTTTGCATAGCAAGCTAGGCGAAATGCGGGTTGTGTTTTTGTTAATTGTAAAAAGAACAAAATATACCATGATCCTTTGGAGAACATGTATTATAGGATATACTAAAAATATGTTGTTGATATATATTTTTAATAACATCAAAATTAGATGCCAATTAGGATATGGGCATCACAAATGAAACATGAAATTGAAGTATAATAAAAGTGGTGATCTATAGACAATTGGTCTTATTGGCGTTTGTTTAATATAGAGCTACCTATGGTCAAATATTGGCAATTGTTCACCTATGAATTTGAGACATTTATATGGCCAAAATTATGTACTCCCATTCATAATCTTACATTTACAAAGACAAATGAACTCCATAGTCGAGTATCGTGATTTGAGTTGGTATTTAAGCTTACAAAGCTAAGGCCCCTAGGGTTTTGCTTCAATGGTGTACCATTGTATTGGTAACCACTAGGTCACAAGCATGATTCCTTATTTAACTGCGCAGTGTGTGGAGTGTGACATTTGTGTGTTGGGATCAACCTCTGTTTTGAGCGCTATGAGTTGTTTCATGGCGATGGGCAACTGATTTATCTGGTTAACAAAAATAAAATAAATCTTGCAATACAATCTTCAATAAATCTATAGATGCCTTGTCTAAAATTTCTCTTTGAAGGTGTAGTTTGCTTGAGATTACTATTCCATGCACTTTTTTAGAACCACAGGTTGTGCTTGCTAATCAGATTTTGTTTTTGTTTTTGATTTGTCTTGGCTTTATTGTTTTCCTTGCTTTGGCATTAATTATGATAATTATAATTAGTTGGTTGATTGAACTCTACTACATTTAGTTTCTTCTCCTGTAACTGTTGTTTTGACCACCTTCATGTTATTTGTATTAAATGAGACTTAATATGCCGATAGGCATTACCAAATGGCAAGGGTAGGTTGCACCTATAGCCACAATGGAGAATCGATGGTTCAAATTCACTTGGGGAGGAGAATAACGGCAGAGCAGGTCTTGTCCATTGAATTTATTGATTTTCTGTTGATTTTTTGTCTGTTCAAACACATAGTTCAAACAATCCTGCAAGTTTTCTACAAATTTTTCATCACCAAGTTCAGGGTAAAATTATGGCCCTTTGTTCTGTAACCTCCATATTGATGGTGATAGTGGGTGACCTCTCAATTTAAAATCAATATTTAAACAGATAATCTTCAATCCGGCAACGAATTCAGTAATTGTTCATTCATGTTATGTAGCCTTGCATCCTTGCTTTCAATTGTTTTTGGTCATGCAGAAAATTTGATAACAGATAGGTATCCAATTACACTTCGATCTAGGGGTACATTGCATCAAATATCATGTTAAAAGGATTTTTCTGTACCTCCGGCCATTACGAAAATTTACATCTGACAATCCTCAATTTCATGATCTCAAATTATTAAACAAAAAGGCACTGTAAAGTTTTTTTAAAATGTCGCATCATCTTTTGCAACTCCTCTTTCTAAATTTACAATATTCATCACCGGCTTGCACGGGATGTCGTTTTCTTCATGGAAATTAGATGGAGTTTTTTTAAATCTACAACTTAGCCACAATTAAACTTACTATGCCTTGTTCCTCCATCACTTCTGTCAATGGCGCGGTTGGGAAATAGGGCATCATTTTAAATATATATATATATATTCCCTTCCCCACACAATAGTTATAATGCATTGTGAAGGCAGGGTTGGACTTCCATTACAACACTAGCGAAGGGGCTTAACATGTAATCTAGGGCTAGAAAATTGGCGGTGGCTATTCTCCCAATAGAATGCACGGGCCCTACATCATGCTCCCATGAACGAACCCATAAAAGGCATGTATGCATATGTGTGGGTGGGCCCCGTGGTCACCGTCATATTATAGGTAGATTTGTTTAATAATAAATGAGCTTGAAATGTATGGTTGCATCTCTGAAGTTGCAGCTGGATTGGTGGGAATGTGCGCTGCTAAACAACAGTCTCCGCTTTGAATCTCATCACTTGTTGCACTATGTTTTTACACAATGTTGAAAAACATTGTGTTTTTGAGCATCAAAAATTTGCAAAAACTAACTACAAGTTCGCCTGCCACATGGAATTGGATGGACATCGTATGGGTGGATAGGTCTTTTATGGGGCCCATTGCATTCTATTAGAGGATAGCCATCACGTGGACAATAATGTGTTTCTTCCTTGTAAATCTCCTAGTCGACTAATAGCTACAATTTCATGTCTTTTAATTGTTATACATGTTTTTATATTTCTCCTCTATGTATCTCGTAATTGTTAAAATGCTTTAATATACAAATTTGTAGTTTGCCAAATGTGGACTTTTTTTATTTTTCCAATTGAATACTTTTATATTATATTTGTTTCTAGCATATTTTTTGTGTTGCGCTAATTTGAATTCTTTTATATTATATTTGTTTCTAGCATATTCTTTGTGTTGCACCAATTTAAATGGATTTTGATTGGTGATTTATTTATGAGAGCTCGAGTGGAAAATAATACGTGAAAACAAATCAAGCAACATGATATTGAGAAACAAAATGATGTGCATAAAATACCTCGTAAAGGTAATCAAAGCATGTAAGAAACTTTTTGAGTCGTTGACAATGGTAACATTATTGTTCTTTTGTTATGTAAATGTAATTTTGTAGCAAAATACTAAACTTGAAGAATAAGAGTCCCAATTTGTTGGAATGTGGAATATTCAATTCAAATATAATATGGATTGCATAGCTTGTGTCAAGAGTTAGTCCTCGACACTACACCTAACAATGAATGAAATTAGTCCTTTAAAAGATATGTTTTCTTAGAATTTAAATAGAGGCAAAAAAATTACCCAAAAAATACAATTGTAGAGAAAAACACGGAGTTTTATTAATTTTTTTATTAGCAACATCCATAGGTGCTTGTGAACCAACATGCATGTTTTGTATAGGCATGATTCTTATGAAGAAAGTATACTCTCACAAGATTTTTGGTTATATCTAATCATACAACTCATAGAGATGTTAAAGGTATATTTCATTTGTTATTAAATATTTTAAATCCTTGTTCAATAATATACAATGAATAAGTGATAACTCTTTAAAATTTATATTTCTAAAATGCCTTTTCACTTTCTATGTGCTTATATTAGAAACATATAATATTTTATGTAGAAAACCACTAATCATGACATATGATAGCCTTGATAAAATTTTGTCTGAGAAGTCAAAATAATAGATTTCCTCGAACCGTTTAGTCTCTACATAAAGTATAGTTTTGAGAATGTTTCAAATGAGAAAACAAGAGATACCATTTGATTTGGGAAATCCAAGCTTTGAATCTCATAAACTTCACTTACACCTATTTAGGTTTCCATTTAGAATTCCATATACTAGATTACATCTTCTTCCACCTTATACTAAATCTTTAACCTACCTAGATGCCACAAGCTTACACCATACAAACACAAGGATGGAAAGTGACAAAATTATTTACCAAAAACTTATACATAATATTATGCCATGCAAATAGGATCAAAACTTGATTATTTTCTTTGCTAACATTGAGATTTAGGCTTGCATAATATTAGACACTTGACATAAAACTACATGCCTATAAAAATATCACATATATATGTCACACCATACTAAAACTTTACCATCTTAGTAGTCACAAAATTGCCACATGAAAACATTTAAGGTTGGAAAGCCACATAGTTATCTATGAAAATGTTACACATCCATAGAAATGGGATTGGATATGTGATGCCCAACACATGAGGCTACACGAGTGTGGGTAGGAGCCATCATGGATGACCCCTTTCATCCACCTTTGGTTTCTTTCCATTCCCCACACATGTAACATCACAATTTCATAAACAAGATTCTAGCAAGTGATTTCACAAGCTAGGTTTTGTGTTAGTCCCAAAAGGAATTATGTTTTTCAAGAGAATTCAACAAAAACATCTATATGATTTATGTTAGGTTATTTGTATATGATGTTATTCATCCCCGATTGAAATTGGTTGGTCAACTCTTGAATTGGTTAGCATGTCTACTCTTGACCACTTTCATAAATCTAGAATCGGGCATTATCGGTAGTGAAAAGCCACAACAATCACATAAGAAATACATATAAACATGAAAAATCTAATCATCACATTGGTGATAATTTAACAATTAAGTCTAATATTAATGTTTTAAATTTAATTAAGTCGACTTTAATGTTTTAACTAGATTTAATTTAAATGTGTTATATCTAGTGTATAATTATTTTCAACATATTCATCTTGCAATTGATCAATCCTTATGTTGGTAAGGAGGTCATTTCCATTGTGGCATCACACCTATCTCGCATAAGCATCATCATATACTTGAGGTTTATATGTTATTGTGGACCACACCAATTAACTAACATGGCATTAATTTTTTTGATTGAATGAGATTTTTAGGTCATAGACGTAATTCTAAGATGCATTCAAGAGACATATCTAACTTGGGCTAGTAAGACATTGTTTATAGACAAATTTAAAGGATTTTAAAAACATATGAAAAACCATAAATATGAGGATAAAATTTCATCTATTTTTAAGTTTGTTTAACTTATAAATACAAACATTTTATTTATCACACATCCATACTTAGCTAGTTGTTTTTGGAAGAAAATAATTGTTATAATTAGATGAGATTAATTGTTTTATTTTCAATCAATTTATAATTTGTATGATACATTTCAAATAGGAAATTTTAATCTAACGACTATTTATGAGTTTTCTGTGTTTTTCCTATAAAATATTTGTAAAATATAAATATTGTTCAATCTTTTAATGTATAGATTCAAAATATGACACCAATTTTTTATATAAATTTATATTTGAATTATAATGATATATGCAAATGTTTTTAGAAATGTTTTAAATGAAAGAAAGTAGTTATTTCATTTTTATTAGTGTTGTAAAATACAATTTGAAGGGCAACATTAAATAGTTAATTGTGACACATGGAAAAATAGAAATATTTATTATTTTGTCGTAGTTACATGTAAGAATATAGAAGATCACAATACACACAAATTTATATTAATATAATGTCCTTTTTCAATTTTTTTAGATGTTCTTTTTTCATTATTCCTTTGACCATAAACTAATAAGTCACAACACAATGTTCATCTAAACATTTTACAATAGGAAAAAAGTGTAAAATTTAGTACTAATCTTTTCTTTGATATTGTTTCTTTTATTATTCGTAAATGCCTATGACTGGAGCTATGAACTAGTATTACATTCAACCACCGCCACCTTCAAATTCACTTCATTTGGTTACAAACAAGTCAAATTCACATCGTTTGACCATAATTGACTTCAATTCTAGTTCATTTGGCTCAATAACGCATGCGCCTCTACAAGAGTTGACTCGGGTGAGTAGGACATAACCACCCCACTTTACCAACACATCAACACCTCATCGGCCTTTTCTTTGATATTGTTAAAAACTAAGCTTATATTTTAAAAATACTTTTAGTGTAAGAAATGATATCATCAAATCGATAAAATACACCCAATAAGCAATGAATCGCTCCTCATCTCGTTGAAATTGATGGTATTTGTCTCATCCCCATTGTCGTGTAATCATTTCATGCAATGACATGACAATTATCTCATGATGATTTCCATGTACATGGATTTGGATACTCAAAGTGATATTCATAGGTGCCTTCACTTGGGAATGCATTCTTCCATTGGCATAATGAATTTATTTGATTTGTTATACGTTGTTATATACGTGATACATTTTCTTCTCGTATATCTACTACGTTGTGTAGATTTAAAGAATTTTCATCGTTCAATCTTTTGTTAAGAACAAGGCCTTGCAAAGATGTTTTCTTATTACTATGTCAAGTATATGTTTTAATTTAAATTTTGAATTCATGGCCAAAAACAAGGAAAAAACAAGGAAACAACTCTAACAAGACTAGGAAACCTTACTTTTTAGCAGAAATTAGCTATACCTTTGATGAATGTCAAAATTTACCAAGAAAGAGGGATTGGGCCCTTCCAAAGATGTTTGTTTATTTCTATGTCAAATATATATTTTAGTTTAAATTTTGAAGCTATGGCCAAAAAACAAGGAAGCAACTCTAACAAGACTAGAAACCCTTTTTTTAAAGCAAGAAATTAGCTATACATTTGATGAATGTCAAAAGTTATCAAGAAAGAGGGATTTTTGAATGCAATGCCTATCGACCGAGCTAGAACATCAACATTTTTTATCCCTAAAATCATACTAAAACTTCAAAGACAATTTTTTGGTATTTATGATACAAAATGAGGAATCAACAAAAGTGGAGTAGAATTCCTCTTCTAAATTTTTGCAAATTTAGGTTATCTTAGAATTTTAAGATTGATAAAGGTACCGATTGTTCCTCCTTCACCTTCCCCTTCTAGTTTTCATTCTAGTTGGCACTTCAAATTCATTAAAAATATATATAAATATAAAATAACACATGGAACTATGAAAACATTACCAAGAAAGTGCACTTAGTAAATGTCTATTATCCAAAAATATATTTTCCAAATTTAAAAACACTCTAGTAGGTTGGCCTCATCTAATATGAAAGTGTTCTTTAATTAATGTTAAATAGCAATGATAGGTCAATTCGTGAGAAATCGAAGATGAACAAAGCTAATTAGCTCATGTGGATAATGGAGGGTGAGGTAGAGTTAATGATAGGGAGGATTACTGGAGGGTATGAAGGAGGTAGATGAGAGATGGGCCTATAGAAGACAAGGAAAATTGAGTTTGAGAAGAGTTTGTTCACATAATTATGAGTGATGTTAACATCAAGTGACTTTGATATGCCTAAGAATTGGGTGAATAAGGAGGTGAGGGCATTAGAGTTGCACAACATGGAAGGTGATCTAAATCACAAGTAGGGGATGTGTTGAAAACCATCCATTTAATATGGTAGATGTAGAACCAAAAGTGGACTAGAGGTCTAGTGCCATAGAGGAATCCCAACAAATAGAGATTATGTTTATTCCTAGAAAATGTTGGTTCATAAGTCATCAAATTCTATGGCTTCATCTTCTCATCCCTCACTCTCAACCTATTTTCCAACCCATATCTTGGCTTTTAGGGTTTACACATCTTTTCTCGGTCGTTTGGGTTCCTTTCATCGACCGATGTCGATATGCCTCAACATTGGTTAATGATGAATTCAAGGACAATTGGGAGATTTGTAGAAGTAATGTGGAGGTTAAGGAATACATCAAGTGGTTGAGGGTGGGAGGTAGTTTGGAAAGTTAACCGAAAAGGAATTTTCTAGGCCAAACTAGACCATTTGGTGCCCACGTTCATTCTCTCTCACCATTAAATGTGAGCTTTCCTTGGTTGATATATGGTTTTCAAAATGGATTCTTACTTCCCTTTCTAATTTCATGGATATGTGGTTGGTCAGATTTTCCTCATAATGGGTACCTAGAAGAGGGTATGGAAGTTTTTTTAGTAATCAAGAAAGCATTTGGCGAGTTGGAAATTGGTTATTAAAGGAAACGTCCCAAAATGTTCAACTAATTAATCTTGTTAATTGGAAGGTTCCTCCTCCCCTTATCTAGTTCTCTAATGTATTCTTTGAGGGGAGGGGACATTTTGTCCTCAAGACAAGGTAACTTGGATTGCCTTGATTATTGAGAAATAAGTAAGAATAAAGGAGATTTCTTCATCAAGGTAATGAAGGTTATTGAGAAGTCTTGTTAGTGCTTTGGAACTACTATGAAAAATAATTAGCGTTTGTATTGTTGAAAGTATTGGATTCCTCTTGAGTTCAATGGAAATTAAGAATATATGAAATCTTTGTTGTAGGTCCTTATCCTACCGTAGTCATGTTTGTTTATGTGTGGATCTGCCCCTATTTTGATTTTATGATTCCAAATTGGTTTTCAACACCTAGTGTAGATTACCTTTTAAATATGTGCTTATGTAGACACCAAGTTTTGGTATGTTTTTCCCCCATCCCGTGTTCGCTCCCTCTATCATCATCTTGCACATACATACCTCTCTTTCTATTTGAATTCTCCTTTCCCTCCTAAATCCCATTCATTTCATCTAAACCTCATTTATTCATTTAATTTCCCACTTTCCTATATTTATCCCATCATTAATTTTATCCCTCCTAATCCACCACTAATTACATTTTAATTACCCCTAAACCCATCTATTACCCTAATCACATCCCTAAACACCCCATTTATCATCCCTAGACTCCCATCTACCCTCATTCAATGTCTTTCCACCCTCCAACTACCTTTTATCATCCCTATGCAACCCTAACCCGCATAAAAAACTCAAAACCCTAATTTTATCCCCTTAGGGCCCCTTGATCGACTTGTGCATCATCTCCACCACCCAAATCAATGGTCGGTCATAGTCGATGGTGACCCTTGTGGATTGTCGTCGACCCTATAAGTAAGAACATCGCCCCTCCTCCTCAAGATGATGAAATTTTGAGAATTCGACTCTATTGAGAGTTTTTCTTTATTTCCTTATATTCTTGTGAGCAAAGAATCATCAATTTGGAACTATTTTGGAGCTTTGGCATGCCATCTTGGGAGATTTGAAGTCTATTTTTTCTTGGAGCCCTACCTTTGTTTCATCACCCTTTACATCAGCTTATGCAGTGTATGACTAGCATCTTGGGGATGTGTCATCACATTTTCCATCACTCGATCGTCCTTCATGGTCCCTTTTTCCATTTATCAAGCCCATCAAAACCCTAAACCTGCCCCTTGGTCGCTATCGATCCAACCCACCACACTTGACCCGATCTACATTTGTCCTATCTTCTGCCTTCTACATTCTCTTCCACTTGTTTTCAGTCCTGCAACATCTCGGATCTTCAATCCTTTTTGTTCTTCCGACTCGACATTTCGATCTCATCTTCACTATCCCCGGTCATCGCCGATCCATCCTAGTCATCGCCAACTTGATCTGCGTCCCCCACATTCCCATAAAATCTCCAATTTTCTTGCATCCTTTCTATTTTCTTAGCATCCCAACATCAAATCTAGAGCCTCCTCAAAGCTTCACAATTTTTTTCTAATATGAGTTTTGCACATCTTTCGCTACTACTCTGCTACAATCATCATCGATTGTCCTTGTTAGTCTTAGGTTGTCGAACCCAACCAATTTCTCTTTGTGATGCAAGTTATTGATCTTTCCCTGGAGAGGATATTTGTGTCCATATCTCCATCTTCATCATCATCACACATCAGGACATAGCCTTAAACCCTCCCATAATTTAGAGTTTCCTATTTTATTGCCACCATTCCATTAACTTGAAACAAGAGCAAGAAAATTCGTCAAACATTCTGGCATTCTCGGTGGGACCCACCCTTTCTCTTTGGTGAGTTATTTCTTTATTTGATTTCATAATCTATTCATTTCTTTCTACTAATTATGTAGGTAGATCTTCTTTGCTTGCATGCTTTGGGGGTTTTACTTACTTTGCTTAACAACACATGTGCTTAAAAAATGGGAAAAATCATTTATCCGTATTCTCCATTTTTTCCTTATTTTATCTTTATTTTCCATCTTCTCTCCCTCCTTTATTTGCGTGATCTCGTCAATATAACATTTCATTTTGGGATTTAGAAAGAACACCTTCTCATGCTCGCTTAGTCACATAGTCTAAGTAGATGGTAAATATTTTTCATTCACACTTCTTCCACACACAACCAAAATGCACAAACAAATTTACACATCAAAACATCTCCTACTAGGTGGAATTATTGGGATTACATCACCCAATAAGGAAACCACCACGGTGTTCTGACCGCGTTATAATTTTTTTGACTATCGGTATATCGGTTAAGCACCCAACGCCCTTATCACCGCAAAGGTGTGAAGTGCAAGGGTAGTCCCCAATACCAAGCCACGTAGTGGTAGTCACCACAAATTTTTGCCTCACGTAACTTTGGGTATATCGAGGAATCCAACCAAAACAACCTTTGAAACCATCCTTAGATTGGCCACTTCTTTAGGTTCCCTTTGAGCCTCTTTCTTTTCTTTTTCAAACTTCTCTAAATAAACAAGATAATAAAAACTTTGTTGTTTGATTTTAATCTTCATAAGTTCTTGTTTGTTGTTTCATGCTTGTTATAACTCATTCTCAATCCAAAAAAATGGAACAATCAACCTCATCCAACAACATCCCCACTTCCAACAATCTTTCTCAACAAAATTCTACACTTATCATTGTTTCCTCTACACCTATGATCACCACACATTTGGTCTCCCAACCCATTGTTTATATGGTTCCTCTTCACGAGACTCATGTCATCCAAAATAATCCTCATCTTGAAACCAACCCTTTTCTCTCTCATCAATCTATTCCCTCTAGACCATTACTCCCCATCTTCTACACTCATGAGGATCCTTTGGACCTTCCACTATCCCTCGTGAGTGTGTGGAGTTTCAAGAGCTTCTTGATGCCAATCTCGTTGCCTTTCATGATTTTATTGCTTGTAAATCCACTCATCTCCCCATCGATGGACCTTCCCTTCAACAAATCTATGCCTATCCTCTACATTCTCGAATCCACCAAGATTCTTACTTCTCATTTTTTTCTTTCCAAGGGCCATGAATGAATTAACAATGGCTCAACATGAACATGACCCTCACAAATCTTCCACCATGATCCCTCAATCCCATCAATCCACTCAATTGGTGGTCCCTATTCCACCCAACCTCCCTCGCATCAATACCATCCCCACATCTTCTATCCCCATCACTTCTTCATCTATTGTGGTCATCAATGCTCCTACTCAAACTTTCCCAGAATCCCATCTACTTCCTCCACCACCCGAGAAAAATATTTCAACCTTGGTCCCCCTTTTCACATCTCAAGTCCATGCAAATGTTTTCACCTCACAACCCAAATCATCCTATGCAAACTCAATCTAATATCCCCAATAATCACAATATCCCCCACAACATCCCATCTCCCAACCTATCCAATCACAACCATTCAACTATCTTCCTCCTTATCAACCACCTCCACAAACTCCTACTTATCCTCAACAATATCAATCTCATCCACAACCTAACCCATCCACTTCTTATAATCCACAACCTCATCCATTAGCCTCTCATCCCCACACATCTAATGACCCCATGCAATATTTTCTAAGTAGAATGGAAAACCTAGAAGTCATACTTTGGGTCCTAAGAGCACTTTCACTTATGAACAAATTTGCAATGAGCCTATCAACCCATTAGTACCCATCAAGCCTTATCCTCCACACTGAGAACTCCCCAAATTTTCTAAGTTTAATAGTAAGGAGGACCCCCAACAACACCTTTGTGCCTTTAGGCATGCATGTTATCTTATTTCCCATGATCAAGACCTCATGCTTCACACTTTCCCCATGTCATTGGTCAAACCAGCTTTTGGACTCGTCTGATGACATTCCTCAACATTCTCCATTCTCTTTCACCCAACTTGTGTAACTCTTTTAGAGAATTTCTCCATTAATATTGTGTGCAAGATCACCATTACCGACTTGTATGCCATTAAACAATTTAACAACGAATCAATCACATATTTCATCACTAGGTGGCATGGCATCATCAATCAATTATCTTTTTCTCTTCCTCAAACCAAACTTATCGAACTCTTCTCTAGATCATGTGTGAAGCATATCTCATCCACTCTCCAAATCTAATATTTTCAAAGCTTTGAGGAAGCCTTCACCATGGCTTACAAACTGGAACTATGTGCCCTTGAGTAAGGCCATGTTAAGCTTCACTCCAACAAGCCAAAAACCGAATTCACTAAGTCATCTACCCATAATGAAAAATATAATCATGCAACCAATGCAATAGTAGTTAAATCATCTTCTACATCCACATCCCATGTTTGGCCTCCACAAAGGGCTCCTAAACCAACTCCTTATTATACTTCCTTTGGAAAATCCTATAGTTTTATCTCCGAAAACTTATAGTTGCACGCCTCGTCCAACTTCACCCTATCTCGACCCGTTGATGATTTGTGTCCCAAACCCACATGGTACCGCAAATCCCATTACTATAAACATCATCTTAAATCTATGGTCACGATATCAAAAAGTTTCATACCTTCAAATATCTGGTGCAATGGCTCATAGAACATGAGGACCTTCAATTGGACAATCCAAACACTCCTACCCAACCATTAGATGTCTTCAATCATCCCTTCCCTAATCATCTACCAAACAATCAATCTAATCCCCTACATCTCAAGTACATAATTCCCATACGATCAATACTCTAGTCACAATTCAACATCACCATCTATTATCTTCTCTTTTCTACCTGCATCTATTGTGCCCACGTCTACTTGAATATCTACCCTTACCTCTACAACCATATTTGCATTTGTACCCCTATCTACAACTATTATACGCATATCCACTATATCCACATATATTACATTTGCATCTACCACATCCACATCTATCTCAACACCTATCTCTACACCCATCCCTATATTTGTATATGTTTCCTTGCCCTTATCTACAACCACATCCGCAATTGTATCCGTTCCCACATATACACCAATATCTATCTCTACATCCATGCCTACTTCTACATATACTTATTTATCCACATCTACATCCACATCATCCCTTAAAACCTCTACCAAACAGATATCCCCCTTGATTCTATCAAAAGTGATGTCCCAATCTCATCCTCATCAAATACGACTACTTCTATATCGATACCCCAAATCCCACATAATCGCAACCTCTTCCCATCCCAACAATCGTGCCATCCAAAAACCATCTTCATCCTCAATCCTTACATCTACCAAGAAACCTACATTCAAATAATCTAATCCTACTTCCAAAGACAATCCCACCATTGAAATCATTTTCATCCCCACCAAGGGTAAAACCCCACAGTAAAAATCTAAAAACCTTGGTGCCCCTATCCAAAAATATCTCACTTATCCACACAAGAAACTTGAGATTCTCCTTCCAAATCCCATCAACCTAAAAAACCAACCTCCAATTTTCTATCTTAGGACCCCGCCCATCCATTTTGGGACTAGGCCCTTCATCCAAATCCCCATCACTACCAAATCTGAAGCAAAACCATCCACTCCTCCTTTTGATTCTAAATCAAAATCCAAGGCCCTATCAAACCTCACAAAAGTAAGGCACCACTTTTTCCTTCATCCTCCTCCCCAAAATCTAATCAATCCCCAATCTATAAAACCCCCTCTTCAAAACCCCCATTGGGGCATACATGTAAATCCTTCATCAACTCATTCAATCATCTACAATCACCCTTCCCCTCATCAAATCCTTTGATTCACGTGGAAAAAAACCCACATGGTTTGACTATAATGTCATGTGTGCTTATCATCATACCCATGGACGTGATATTGAACATTGTAGGGCTTTTCAAACCCTCATTGACAATCTCAAAGAAGAAGATGATCTTATTATTGAACAAGACCACCCTCTTCCATCTACCAATTCATCCACATCCAAATAAAACCCTACAATCAAATCAAAAAATTCTAAGGCCTTTAAATATGGTCCTTCATCTACACCCTTCATCTCCATCCCTCCACCAAACTTTTCCTCTTCTAAATAAGGTTGCCCTCTTTTCATCGATGTCGTTCGTATCACCACTTACTCTCGACCTCATGATCCTCAACAATATACCCAACCAAGACCAAAAGTCATCATCGTTTCTCCTCTCAAGATCTTATCCCATATTCATCTTCATCTAAAGCTAAAGTATTCATCCTTGTTGCCCCACATACCCAAAAATATGTTTTCATTGAACAAAGTGTCGCAAAGCAACTACATCGAGCCCTGTTAAAATGTTTCTCTACGAGATCATCAAAAGCTCTCCTAACCATCAACAGGTTTTCATTAAAGCCTTACGACGTATCCCAATCACCACCGATGAGACTCAACCTTTTGCAGCCCTTGTTAGAGCCCTTACAACTTCTTCCGCCATCACCTTTTTCAAATCTGAAATCCCCAACATTTTTCCTGAAGATCTGATGTAATGTATTTCATTGAGGGAGTATCAACTCTTTGCCCTTAATGCTCTTCCCACACCAAATCGACTCGGTAGACCCAAAAAATCTCCCATGTATCAACCTAATGTCGGGATATCATTTCCTTTGGTACACCTCATCTCAAAACCAATCTCATTTATGGTGGCATCAATCGCTCTTCCTCTCATATCGATAGTCGACCCTACACTGATTCATAGACCAATGGTTTTGAATTCCTCTGTAACAAATACTTCTCTTACACCTACCTCCATCGTTGTGCATGGAAGGGATTTGGTCTTATACGTTATGAATAAGGCATGCATGATCTCATCATCGACCAATCTCGCAAACCTCAAGAAAAAAATCCTGCCCCGGGATTGAAAGAACAACCCAACGACCCTCTCATCTCACTTCATCTACATCTCCAATACATCATCATCCCTCATCCAATCTTTCTCCATCCAATGACCCCATGGAAGCGGATTAAATTGTGTCCATTTCTTCTAGCTTTTTTTAATCTCCACCATCACCTTGGGACCAAGTATCTTATCGGTTTGAAGGTGAAACTAGGTCCCTACCACTCCAATTTTCCTATATGGTAGTGGAATATTCCCCTACCATTGACATTATTCAATGCAACAATGACAACTCCATTCTTTCCTACATGGGTACATAAGATTCCCATCTTCATAAGTCCTTACCTCCTGACACATCACCCTTCTCAACGAGTCGACATCAACATAGGTACTTCCCAAGATCCCCATATCCTCAAAGTTGGGTCAATCTCTTGATCAACAAGAGCTAGAGTCCTTCACCACCTTCCTTTCTAAGCACAATCAAGCCTTTGCATGGTTTTACGTCGACATGCTAGGCCTTAATCCCAACATTATCATCTATAACATTGTCACCATCCCCAATGCTAATCTGGTTAAGTAAAAGCTACATTGCATGCATTTGCACATTTTCCTCCTTGTCAAAGAATAATTGCAACGTCTTCTTTCCACCATTTTCATCTAACATATCGACTATCCCCAATGGGTTTCTAACATCGTACATGTTTTCAAAGCCTCTAGAAATCTCAACATCTATATTGAATTTTGAGACTTAAATCTCACTTACCCTAAAGACGACTTTCCCCTTCCTAACATCGATCAACTCATTGACCTCACCGCTAACCACGAGATGCTTTATTTTATGGATGGCTTTTCTAGATACAATCAAATCCTTTTCATTCTAGAAGACCAACATAGATGCTTCCATCACCCTTGGGGAACCTTTTATTATCATGTCATTCCCTTTGGTTTGAAAAATGCAGGGGCCACAGATCAACATGTTGTGACCTATATCTTCCATGACATTATCCATAAAACCATAGAAGATTATGTCGATGACCTTTTGGGTAAATCCAAACGTCAACAGGACCATCTTTCTATCCTTGAAATCCTCTTCACACATCTCAATTATTTCTTCCTTCATCTTAATCCCACCAAGTGTTTTTTTGGGGTTCTAATTGGAAAAATTCTTGGCTTCATCATTTCTATCAGGGGAATTGAAGTTGACCCCGTTAAGATCAAATTTATCCTCGATATGCCTCCCCATTCTAATATAAAGCAAATTTGCAGTCTTCAAGGAATCCAATTAGTCCCCATTTCATCTCACAACTTTCAAACCATTGCCAACCTTTTCATCATCTCCTCCGCAAAAAACCCACTTCAAGTGGGATTCCAATTGCCAAAAAGTCTTCAAAAAACTTAAACATTATCTCCTATCACCACTTTTGATCGCACCTCCATGCAAGGGGATCCATTCTATCTTTACATCTTTTTCGCCGTCCATGCTCTAGGTGCCATGTTGGAATACCATGATGAGCAAGGCAGGAAGCAAGCGATCTATTATATCACCCGTACTCTTCATGACCACGAAACCCACTACACTAAAGTTGAAAAACTATGTTGCACTCTCTACTTCAAAAATTCCAAGATTCATCATTATCTTCTTAATCACAAAACTTATGTCATCACCAGTTTTAATCCCCTAAAACCATGCATTCCAAGTCTTACCACAACAATCGCATCACTCGATGGCTCATGCTCATGACTGAGTTTGACCTAGATTCCATCTCTCAAAAATTAATCAAGTGCCAAGCTATTTTTGAGCAACTCGCCGATGCCCCTTTCCCTGATAATCAACTCCCTCATGAGCACTTCCCTGAAAAATCCATCAACACCATTGATCACGAGTATTCTCCCCTCAAAATGACACTTTTCTTTAACATATTTAAGTGTCGCCAAGGGGGAGGTGCTAACATCATCATTATTCTACCTTGGGAAACTCATATCCTCATCACTTACAATATTAGCTTTGAATGCACTAACATGGTTGAGTATGAAGCCCTCATCTTAGGCCTTTAAAATGTTATCATGTTTAGCATTAAAATCCTTGATATCTATGGTGATTCTCATCTCATCATTAATCAAATAAAGGGAATATATTAATGCAAAAATTAAATCCTTCAAAAATAAAATGACATCATGGACTTTCTCCTCAAGGCCTTTGATCAATATACCATTCAAATCGTTCATTGTTCATCCAATCACTTCACGAGACACCATGGTATCCTTGCACTCTCATCCCCTGGAAAACCAAATAATCCAAACTCTTTGTTGTCATCCACTATGTCGATCAACCATCTCATACCCATGAGCTTCCTCACATCAATCTCATCAACACCAATCAATCGACATCTAGTACACCCAAATATTTGACTATCTTTCTCAATCTAAAATCCCCTCTGACCTATCCAATAATGGTAGGAGGTCATTTCTTGATGGGCTAACCGTTATGTCATCTTTGGTGGCATCCTATACAAACATGGATTTCATGGTATTTTGGTGTGTTTCCTTGAATCCCATGAATCTATCCACGTTATCCAAGAATTCCATGACAACATATGTGGTGAAAACTTTAGCAATTTGGGTATCGCCAAACGTGTTCTTTGTATAGGCTATTATTGGACCACCCTCAATAAATATTGTTGTATGTTAAAAATTGCGTCAAGTGCCAACAACATTCCAATATCATTCACATCCCTAGTCAGGCCTTATAACCGGATCAATATATTTGGCCTTTCTCGCATGATGGTGTCTTGACCTCATTGGTCTAATCAATCCACGCTCTTCTTAGCATTATCATTCTATCATCACCGTGAATACTTCACTAAGTGGGTGGAATTTATTCCTCTTGTATCCACCAAAGCTAACAAAATAATTGACTTCGTTTAATAGTACATAATTTGTCGTTGTGGCCTTCCTCAAAAAATCATCACGAACAACAAAAATTCCTTTAAAAATATATATATTAAGAATATTTGCGACTCTTTCAACATCAAGTTTAGCTTCTCTTCTACTTATTATCCTCAAGCTAATGACCAAGTTGAATCCACTAACATGACTCTCTGTAACATTCTTACTAAAATTGTTGATAAATCAAGTCAAAATTGGCATCTTCATATCCCCTTCATCCTCTGGGATTATTGGAATAGCATCTGCACCTCTATGGGCATCACTCCCTTTTTTATTGTCTATAGATCTTAGGTCATTCTTCCTCTCAAATTACAAATCCCATCCTTAAACATTTCCCTTCGCGACTTCATCTCTAATGAGGACTATCACCAAGAGCATCAAGAATAACTTGAATTGCTAGACGAGTGTCACTTAATCACTCTTCAACATCATCACATCTATCAAGAGCGAATAAAACACACCTATAAAAAACATCTAAAAGAACATGACTTTAAGATCGGTGAGCTCATCCTCATAGAAAATCAAAATGTCACTACTCTGGAAAGGAGCCAACATGGAAATTTTTCTCCAAACTAGATTGGACCATATATTATCACGCATATGTATTGGTCCAAGGCCTATCGTTTAGCTTCCCTTGATGGTAAAGTGGAAACAAAACATCAACACTTTGTACTTGCGGCCTTTCTTTGTTAACACACCTACCAACATGATTTTAGTCATATTTTACGATCTAATTTCCATCATTAGCCTTTCCATCTCTCACCGTAATGATTTGGAATTATGTGGTCTTCCATTACTATCCTACCTATGACCTTGAATATGGGCACCATGAATCTACTTATAGAATATTCCTCATGGACAAGTTCCTCCTTCTAGGTGGTGTGAACAAGGAAACAATTTGTAAAAGCTATGAAAATGGGGTAAGAACACTCAAGATCCCCAAAGCTTTAAAAAACAAGTTCAATGGACCATCAGATAAGAGATAAACAAGGATTCATTACTTTTGCATGCATTAATCTTGAAAGAAACAAGTAAATCTAACATATCTAGTTATCCTCTACTCTTGAAAGCTTTACAAATGAACCTAGTTAGATTCTAAGCAATTAGTTTATGATTGTGAGAATGGAAGCTCTCCATTAATGGCTAAAGAGCCACATGGTTCTTCCATTTACTCAAAATTGAATGGAAATAGCAAAGCAAAAGCAATATTAGCTCAATATGACAAATGAAGAAAAGCTCTAATCCTAACAATAATATTATAGTTTAGCCTAGAGAGGGGAAGTGTTCTTATGAAATGAGAGGGGGTCTAGTCCTATTTATAGTTTTTGGTTTCCAAAGATGGAAAGGTTTGGATGAATGTGGGATAAAAGGATAGTCCAAAAGTCACTTTTTGGCTTAGAAAAGGTCAAAATATGATTAGGACTAGTTAAACAAGGTTAGGCTAGTTAATCCTATTTAGGGAGGAATTAGGGGTTTAAGAGGGTTTTGAGAGGTCTAATCAATCCAATGAAATGGATTGATAGTCTAGGAAGTTAGTAGAAATGGCCTAGAAGGTAATAAGAAGATGGTTTAGCCAATAGAAGGCTATAATAGCATGCTTAATTTATTATAAGAGGAATACGATCAAAAGGAATGTCGTAAGTGGGGATTTAGATAGGTTTAATTGATGAGTATGTCATCGATTTGTGATAAGTGAGATAGTTAGTGCAATATTAGGAATAATAGTGCTTGAATAAAACTACAGGTGTCTACATTTTCCCCTCTTGGGGGTTGCGTAAGCTACGCCACTTCAAATAAAGTAGATAAACACAAATGACTACCAAATTTTGAAGGAGTGGAAGAAAAATTAATACGGTGAAGGATGCCCCCTCAGTGTCGATAGGGCTATGAAGGAGGTCAATCGACAATCGAAAAGATGATAGAAAGAGACCAAAAGAAAGAATAGTGTGAAGAAGAAAGAGGAGATAGGATAAAATAACAAAGGGGAGATATTGAGCTATCTACGATGTTGCTTTGCATAAGAAAATGCTTGTTACATCATATTGCTAAGAATCTTCATCATCGGTCCTTATTAAGATATAAGCATACGATAAAGGTATAGAATGACATGAAAATCCATAATACAAATCTTC
The DNA here is from genome assembly GCA_018340775.1 of Taxus wallichiana var. yunnanensis. Taxonomy (NCBI): domain Eukaryota; kingdom Viridiplantae; phylum Streptophyta; class Pinopsida; order Cupressales; family Taxaceae; genus Taxus; species Taxus wallichiana. Next base: position 508,321,234 of record CM031244.1, on the reverse strand, counting down.
ATCCATTGTTGAAACTACCAACTCCATGCAACATACAAAATGCAATGCAATACAAGAAGTAAATGAGCTGATCTAATAGGGAAATAAATACAAACACACGTACTCAAACCATCAACATTCAAGATAGTTACACAAATATTTTGTTATCGCATTGAAGTCTCAAATTTCTATGATAAATGATAAGGGTGGAAAATTATTCCCCAATAAATTTGAACATGCGAGGAAGAAGAGCGGAGGACACTTGGGTCCTATGAAAAAGTAGTGTGCACAATGAAATAATATCGTGCAACTCGTTGTGCCCCAAGTATGATGAAGTGAGCAACGTAGCTCTTGTAAATGGTTGTGGATCTAGATGATCCATGAGTCATTGTTTCAGAACATGTGAAAATGCCAACATGATACGATATGAGTGCCATGCGAGAGACACAAATTTCAACAATGTATGAGTTGTTTACCAAATTTTATCAATTTTTGGAATTTTTGATTTTTTTGGATTTTGGATGATTTTATAATTTTTAAATTTTTGATCGGTCAGATTAATTTAGGAAATGGAAGAGTATCCAAAATCATGCAAAGATGCCCCAAAGCAAAGAAATGGGCGTCATGTGGCGATGGAATGCCCTCACGAGAGGCAAAATGAGCCAAAAATAATTATTTAATAAAAATAATCATCACAATGGGTAAAATAGAATAAAATAACATAAAATAATGCCAATAATATTTTAAAAATACCCCATGGTGAAGATATAATGCTAGGTAGCACTTAGTGCTCCAGTAGTAAAAAAATTAGTAAAATAAATTATATATAAAAATAAAAATAATTATTTTGGTGAGCAAAAGAAGCATTAGAGTGATCACAAAGCCAAAAAACATGCCCCGGAGGCATCACGGTAGCTTAATATACCCACCTGAGAGGGGGTAGACCATCACGGATAGTTCATTTGTTGTAAAGCTCTTGTCGATTATCATCACGAGTGACTTTGTGAGCGGAGAGAGAGATGGCAAGGCTTCAGAGGAGGAGGAGATGAGAAGATCACATCTGGATTACCTTCGGGATGAGGTGGATGGACCCTTCATGAGTTCCCTATCCTTTCTTGTTAATTTCCTCATTTTTGTTTAATTTATTGCTTTTTACGCTAGTTTAGGGCTAAAAACGATCGCATACGCATACGCGTATGTGTTGAAATGAAGGGTACACGCACACATACATGTGCACATGTGTCCATTGGTCAAGATGTGTATGTGTCCTATGGGAAAAACACATGCACACATGCATGTGCCGAATGGCACCCATATGCACCAAAATAGATGCGTATGTGTCCTACGAGTTAGAAAATTTAGGACAGAAAAATTGGGCGCATACATGTCAATTAGGGCACATATGCATCGAAGGGGAGGTATATGCATTGGGTGTGTATGCATTGGAATATACACGTATGCATTGAATGGGGCATGTATACACTAGGAAGAAACACTTAAATAATTTTTTGAGAAAAATAAGTCCAGTGTAGATGAACGTAGGCTAGAAATTGATAGAAGAAAGTAGAAATTAGTATGTTTAGAAGAATAATAGAAGAATGTAGATAGAAATATCCTAATAAGTGTATTGTTATTTTGTAAAGACGATTACCCGTTCTTCATACGAGAGAGCGGTATGGTCTGCTTAGCGGCTATAGAGGTAGATTTTGATGAGCAGGATAGAAAGATATTAGATATCTTCCTATACGTGATTGGATTAGCTTACGTGGCTGATATGCCACAGATTACACTTGACCATGACCTCCTCATAACCTTAGCTGAGAGGTGGATCAATGAGAGCCAATGTTTCCGACTCCGACGGTGAGATTACCATCACCTAGAGGACGTGTTTTGCAGATATACCGAGTTCCTATCGAGGGTGATTTGATTCAGTATACGAGCCATCAACCTAATATTGATCATTGTATTCTAGAGTTGTTTGGAGCTCCATGGACATACCTCACCGAGGTATGATAGTCGAGACTATCTCATTGTATAGAAAATCCCTTGACTGGATCGAGTTGTAGTATACTTGATGGCTTTTGTTAGAGGAGTTTTACTCCCTGACAAGACCGGAGCCTCATTCCACTTGGGCTCATTTGTGTGATTCATGGACTGATTGATGGTGAGAGATACTACTAGGGCCAGTGCATACTGGCACATTTATATTGGGACCTTCATTTGATTACATGCTACCATCAGAAGATGGTAGGTTTGACCCGTTTGTTACAGATTTGGGCATGGGACCACATTGCTATTGGTCACCCCACAAGTGTGTTATGAGCTCGTGCTTTAGAGATCCATCTACTATGGGGGTTCTGAAACGATGATGATGTGCAACCAAGCATGGGAGATACTTACCATTATTGATATGAGTTTGATGAGATACAACAAGTTGTTATAGTATGGAGGCCATACGAGACACTTTTAGTGGCTAGGATGATCTAGAGCTCATCATAGCTATAGTTGAGCACTTCATGTCTAGAAACCATAATTATATGCGAGAGTTTTAAGAGTTGATCGGTGTCGAGAGACAGTTTGTCACTATGCAGGGATGTGCTACGACCGATATGTGGCATGCTTGCAAGGCCTGAGAGTATTTTGATATGGGCCACAGATCACTATGGACAGAGCCATGGCCAGTTATTTACAGATGGTGCCAATTCAAAGTGGGTACCCTTGAGGCGAGGCTAGAGATCTAGGGTGCACATCGAGTATGGGCCTTGGTATCACACAGCAGTGTTACCTCGCGATTGACGATTTTGAGAGAAACCTATGAGGAAAGAGTGAGATCGCTCTCGAGTGGGACCTCCTATAGTGGTGATGAGGGTGATGGTGGGGATTATGGAGATGATGAGGACAATGAGGATCCATTTTATAGCCAACATCATGATAGGTGTGGGGGACAGGGTCCTCCACCACAGCAGCCACATGGACAAGGTCCTGACTAGATATAGAGATGGGTACCATAGGCTCCACATATAGCATTGCCCCAACTGAGATTCTAGTTGGGGTGCACATTCATTACAATAGGTACATCCAGTGGTTTAACAGGGGTCCTCCTCCGTGTGCTCCGGTGGTGGAGGAGATGATGGTAAACTAGGTGCACTTCAAGCGCGATTCAAACAACAAAAGTATTCATGTAGTTATAGGTGGTGGCCGAGAGGGATCGGGTGAGGCACAAATCTATGAATGTGACAACAAAGAGATCAGGTGAAAGCCCAAGCACGCTCGGGGGTGGAGATGGGGTGCATAGTTGCAGAGCGAGATTCAATAGTTAGCGGTAAAGGGTGCTCAAATTTTGAGCCTTCTTCATCAGCACAGACTCATACATAGGCCATTATTACACAAAGGTGATCATACACAAGCCTAGGTCCAGTGATTACCACCTAAAGGATCGGGCACCAGCCTGTGTTCAAACTATTACTCAGAGATAGAGATCACAGGCTCACCGCAATGAGGGATATTTAGGCAAATATGGGCAGGGTCACAGTGAGCGGGATGTCAATGTTTAGGAAGCTACAATGATGGGTGACACGAGATGATTCAGACATTATGAGAGCTAGTGGTGAGGCCTCATATTACAAGGCCACCTATAACCGAGTAGTTCCCAGAGGGATAGATAGTGACTCTATTTTATTAGCTTGATGTGATTAGGACAGATCTAGATCACGAAGGTCGGGCAGTTAGTGAGATCAATACAACATCCTATTGCATAATAGGGTGGAACACCCGGGGCCGGACCATCCTATCAGCAGCAATAAACCTCCATTTTAGTGGCCACATCCTAGTAGTCAAGAGAGGGGGAGAGTCATGGATGATCAACTTTTCTACATGATGTACCCTCATATGTATGCCTCTTATGAAAGCTGATTTTGATCGATGTATATACTTTTTGTACCATTTTTTTATCATACGCCTCTTATGAAGGCTTTCATGATGATGTATGCCCTTGACGGACATTTTACATGTATATATGGACATTCGATTTGATATATAGCCATGTTTTAATATGTCTTATGATGATGACTTATGTTTATGGATGTTGATTAGATCATGATGTTGTATGATTTTATTTCATATGTATGTATCATGATGGATATTTTGATGATGTACCACATGTTTTAGATTTGATGATATATCCTTAGATAATATCATATGTTTTATACATGAGATACTTGGTAGATTAGTATACGGGATGATATGATGATATTGGTGCGGGGGGGATATATTTGTGATCATGCGCAACCCCTCTTGCCCCCATTGATGATACAATATGTGATGATTAGCTTAACTTACATGCTTGATGTAAAACTTAGCATTTTTATTGATATATGATGTATAGATGATGTTAGATGTGATGAGATGATAGATGATAGATGTGATAAAAAATAATGTGCATGAAACGAACAAACACACAAACAAAAGTTAACAAAACTAAACAAATATACACAGACAAAACAACACAGTCAAACAAATATACAAATAAACAACACAACCATATGCAGATAAGAATGAATCCAAACATGCTTAATAATAGATCAAATCAATACTTAATCTAAGAAAGTAAATGAACTTTAATAAATGCACACAAGCAATGGTAAAAACACCAATTTGTACAAGTATGCAAGATTAAAATGAATTCAATGTGACATAATAGATTTAAAATGAATTTAAACCTAAGTTAAGCAAATGATTTCAATCTAAATCATACAACATGAAAGGATAAAGTAATCAAAACTCTACAAACCGATAACTAAAAGCAATCTAATCACTACTTTGTTTTTGTGGGACAATTTTGATTTATTTTCTAATGTTTTTGGTGTCTTTGGAAGACAATTTTCAAGGCTATTGTTCTCATTGTTTTCGGGTTTTACTCGAAACAATGTTTTGATGTTGATGTATCATTTCCTCTAAAAGGGAATATTATGAATATTTAGGTTTTTGTGTATCATTTTCCAAATGTTTTTTGTGTTTTTCCAAGGTTCTGTTTTGAAAGAAATGTATAAAGTGACAAAGAAGTGTGGATGCCCTCGGCATGATGTGGGAATATACAAAAGCAGAATGTCATGTGTGTATATTCGAGAAGGTGAAATGTGAAGGCACCCCAACGTTAGATGGGAACATATAAAGGTGATTCCTTCACATAGAGATAAGAACAGATTAGTCGGATCACGACTTTGAGGATAGGTTTAGGAGGGTTCCTAAATGGGATAAGGAAACTAATCCTAAATAGAAGTGAGAGTTACTCATCGAGATGTAAGAGTAGTCTATGAACAATGAATCCTCCTTAAGTGCTAGAAACCAATTTTCACCCAAATACCTGCCCAATGCACCACAATTGTGTGGTTTTCACACTTGGACAACCTATTTTTTCTTGACTATTTTCTTGATTTTTTTTTTTTTTGCTTGTTTTTTCTATTTTTTTCTACTTTTTAGTTATTTTATGATATTTGCACCATGCTTAAGCATAGAACCTCTTGAGATGCATGGCGTTAATGGGTTATGGATTTTCTTTGCCATCCGAATAGGCCAATTTATAAGCTCCTAATCCATACTTAGTCACCACCACGTATGGCCCTAACCAGTTAGCCTCAAATTTGCCTTTATTTTCTCTGTCCTTGACAGTGTTTCTCTTGTTCTCTTTCAGGACAAGATCTCCTACATCAAATTCATGATGAATGATTTGTTTGTTATATCCTCTTGATACTCAATTTTGATAACCTTTAGGTGATTGAGCGCTCTCATACGCTTCTCATCCAACAACTCTAGCTGCACGCCGATCAACAACTCTGTAGTCTTCATCTTTATCAAGATAGTCTTGAGAGATATTCTCAGGGAGGGAAGCTCCACTTCCAAGGGTATGATGGCTTCCATACCAAATAATAACAAATATGGGGTCTCACCAGTAGGGGTGCGGATGGAGGTTCGATAGGCCCAGAGGGCGGGATGTATTTGTAAGTGCCAATTGTGGCTAGTCTTACTAACCATTTTCTCCATGATGCATAAATGAGTTTTATTGGTGGCCTCAGCTTTTCCATTACCTTTAGGGTAATAGGGGGTGGACCACTTCAGTTAGATTTAAAAGCGTTGACATAATTCCTTGACTGTTTTGTTCTTGAATGACTTACCATTATCTGTGACAATGGCGAAAGGGATCCATATATCGTAAAATGAGGTGATTCATGACTAACTTAGAAATTTGTGCACACATTATGTAAGTGAGAGGTACAACTTATACCCATTTTGTAAAGTACTCGGTGGCAGTGATAATGTGGGTATGGCCATCTGAAGAGGTAGGATGGAGCTTCCCTATGAGATCCAAGCCCCATCTAGAAAATGGCCAAGGAGTTGCAATGGGCTGCAACACCTGTGCTGGTGTGTGTATCAAGTTACCATACTTCTGACAGAGTTCACACTTCTTGATGAAGTTATAACAATATGTTTCCATGGTAGGCCAATAATATCCTACTCTCAATAATTTCTTAGCTAGAGTCATGTCACTAGTATGCGCTCCGCAAATTCCACCATGGACTTCTTTAATAGCATGGATAGACTTAGTAACATCCAAACAATGTAGCAGATCCCCGTCATAGCCACAATGATGAGGGTGCCTCTGAGGAGGTGTAAGGGCTATATTGGTGGATAAGATTTTTTTCTCAGTATGGGTAATGTTTGGGGGATATGCACCATCTTATAGGTAGTTGAATATGGTATTATACCAAGGTGATAAAGGACCAACAAATTTCACATGCCAAACATGATTTTGGCATATCATATATGGTACTCATAAATGCTCTACAAATAACGAAATTTTATTTTCCTAAGGAGGAATGCATAAGAGAGACCCAATTGTAGCCATAGCATCCGTGGATCTGTTGTGTGATCTTGGTCATTGTTCAAAACAATCTATAAAAATACTCCTTCAAGATCTCAACCAATTTCTTATATGGAATGAGCTTCTCATCTTTGACCTTATACTCATCATTAACTTGCTTAATGATTAGTTGGGAGTCACCAATGACTTGTAGCTATCAGATATTTCAAGTAATAGATAACTTAAGGCTAGCGATGAGCGTTTTATACTCGATATGTTATTAGTACATGGGAAGCCCAAATGAATTGTTTGCAAAATAACCTCTTATGGGGGTGATGAGCACCACACCAGCTCTCGGATCCATGAAAAGTAAATGATCCATCAAAGTGGACTTGCCACACGATGAACTCTTCAATATACATCATGGATTCATCTGGTAGATCCAGACATAATAGTTCCATTCCTAGTAAGGGAGATTCTTCCAACTAATCAGCCAATACATGTCCTTTCAATGATTTCTAATTGATGAACTCAATATCAAATTCACTAAGGAGAATGATCCAATTAGCCATTTGTCCTGTAAGGGCGGGTTTGGATAAGAGGTACTTGAGAGGGTCAAATTTGGATATTAATTTGGTCTTGTTATTAAGGAGGTAATGATGTAATTTTTAAAAGGTAAAGATGACTATCAAGCACGCCTTTTCAATCTAGGGATAGTTAAACTCATAGGCAATCAAGGTGTGGTTGAGATAATAAACCGCCCTTTCTCTGTGGTCAAGGTCATATTGGACAAGTAATGCACCAATAACAAATTGGGTGGCTAAAATGTATACTAGGAGGGGTTCCATGGGGTAGGTGGCATGAGAACAGGTGGGTTGACAAGGTATTGTTTAAGTAATTCAAATGCCTTTTGAAAATATGGTCCCCAGTTGAATGTAACATCCTTCTTTAATAGATGTGTAAATGGATGGCACTTATCTACAAGATATGAGATAAAACGACGGATTTTCTGGATTTTGTCTTGTAAACTTCTTAGTTGTTTGAGATTTGTAGGTGGAGTCATTTTTGTGATAGATCAACCTTTATGGGATCTACTTTTATCCCTCTTTTGAACAATAAAACCCAAAAGCTTCCCTATAGGATGTTAAAGACACACTTTTTGGGATTTAATCTAACCTTATAATCATAGAGACGCTCGAAAATACATCTCAAGCACTTCAAGGTGCTCTCCTCTAGTTTTGTATTTCACTAAGATGTCATCAACGTAGTCTTCCATGATGTTATTCATCATGTCGAGAAAAAGATCACTTGTCATTACACATTGATATGCACCCAAAATTACATGTGCTACATTGTTGGAAAATGGTTACAAAAGTCCCCAATGATGATTCATGTCATTTCAGAAGGTGTTCAAGCTCCTAAACATGTTTGTAGTGTATATTTTTAGCCTAGATGTCCTTATCTTTTCCACACTTTTTCCAGTTTCCCGCTTCATTTTGTGCATGTTTTGGCCTTAAATGTCGGGACCACCTCCCGCCTAGGCGATGGTTTTGAAACTATCGCTCAAGTAGAGCGCGGTCTTGAGTGATTTTTTCAGAATTCTTCATGCATGTTTTTAACATGTGACGCTTCACTTAACTTCACTTTTAGGATGCATTTATGAACCGATTGGTCTAAAAATAGTTCTAATTGCTTGGTTTTCCTTCCCTCTTCTATTTTTGCATGTGTTTTAATTAGTTAGAACTACCTCTTCTTTCCTTTTCCATGAATACACATCCCAACCCCAATTCCTATATGTTCCATGCTTATGTTTAAGCAAAAACCCGATAATTTTGTGTACTTTGCATAGCATTGTTGCCATAATCCTGCTAGGAATTGCATAGCCAAGCTCAGATCTCTTATGTTATCTCTCTTCTACTTGCATTAAAACCAAACTTCCTTCAAGCTACCATTGCTCAAGCGTCTTCTTTTGTTGTTGTACTTGCTTTCCCAATCCCTTAGACTCATATGAACACACAAAGAAAGAAAGGAAAACTTAGGGGACAAATTTCTACACACATTTGGATTTACCTATGTTACGTGAATTTTGTTGGGAAATATAATATATTAGTGCTCTACATTTGTATGTGTGAATAATAATTACATTGGTAATTATTATTATAGTGAATGTGTTAGCATATGGATTTGCACGCATGCATGCAAATGGCATGTAACAATGTGGGAATGAAATCCCTCCTCAATGAAGGTGAGGCTGCCTTTATTGAAAACCAAAATTGTATCTACACTGTACATTCAAAATTGTATGTGGGGGTGTTTTGGAACATCAATGGAAAGAAAAGTGAATGATGGAGATGAAATGGAATGAAGGAAAGGAATGGAAAGGAATGAATGGAAGGAACATGCAAGAGTTAGGTAAAATCGAGCCTAATATTGCATGGAGAAGAACAAACAATAACTAACACAAATAAAACAGAGTTTGCATCAGCTAAACAAGAATGAGTAAAAGGGAACACACATGAGCAAGTAAATAACAGAGCTTGATCACTGTGAACAAGAACAACAACTTAATAACGTTGACAATAAGATCAAAGACAATATTTGCATGCAAGATTTAAACATCTAACATCTAATGAACATAAGAACATCAAATGTTACAAGAGATAATGAATGAGACACAAAGTTTGTATTTCATTAACTCTAAAATGTCTTCACAAAAACACAAAATTTCTTTCTAAAACAAGCTTACACACAAAAGTATTTTCTTCTCCTCTCTCAAAGTCCCCTTACAAATGAGCCCCTGAATTTCTTTTATAACCCAAAAGTTGGTTACAAAGTAGTTAGGGTTTACATGAACATTAAATAGGGACTTAAGTGACTTTGACTTTTTCAACCAACTTTTAAAAAGTGACTAAAAATAGAAACCACTTAAGTTAAAAAGTCATAAAAGAGATGGGCACACATGGACCCCACTTAAATGACTTAGACACACACATAGACATCCTAGTCAACAATGTGCCACCTAGATCAAAACACCTATGGTCAATGCCTTATCCATTGGGCCAAGAGTCCGACTATCCTAGTCTTACAGGAATGAACTCATTGATCATGCTACACAATCCTCCAGATGACAAGAGAGATGAGCTTGAAACTTGAGCAATTCATCCACCTCTTTGTTTGAGCAACATCCTGTGTCAGCAATTTTGTCTTTATTCGTATTCGCATTCAAAATTACATACAATTATCCACATGCTCTGAATACCTTTCCATGGTGAATTCTTCATTTTTCACGAGATCGAAGTCGTTATGCCACCTTGGCTTGTCAAAATCCAGCTCTTGATCTTTCACCATCGAGAAGATCTTCCAAGAGCCAAAATTGCAATTCACTTCCTGAGTTATGTCTTTTGTCTTTGTCACCATCCTGAAGTGTTGCCATTCTGATCCACTCATGATCGTCCAATTCGAGAACACTCCAACTTTAAGACTGGCCGATGAAATATTGCACCTGCTGCTAACTGAGAGCTGACAGGGACACGCTTGAATGATGTGGCCTTGCTTGATGATCCGTACAATGATCAAGTGAAAACAATTGTTGTAGACAAGATTCTCCCATTATCGATCTCTACCAATAACAATGGCTTTTGACTCCAAAGAGACCTATACCAATAGCTACGACTTATACCACATAATGAGGAAGTCAGAGGTTGCTTCAACTTCAGAGCCATTGGAGTTGAATCACCACACTATGCAAGTTTTGTGGTGCATCCATGCAAGTGATGACCAATTCAGAACAAGTGTCAGGAAAATTGTGACTCGCCTTCGGTTGATATGTGATCGCAGAATCGACCTATGTCGATGTGTCCCAAGTTAGTATCGATGATGTTCTCATACTCTGAATGGAGCGTTGAGGTGATTAGAATGCCCCTGAACCTATACCAACATCATATTTTTTTGGAGATGACATGACATATGTGAAAGTGACGAGCGTGATTTTAGGCTATTACTTCCATCTTACAAAACTGCACAAATCACTTGTAAAAACCGCCTTGGAAAAATAGTAAATCTTGTCCTAAGAAGTTCTCACTGCATGAGGAACTATATTAAGGCACCACAATTTTTCGTGTCATAATTTTTTTCCGCAATCAAATTCTTTAGTCAAATATTAAAGGTCAAAGTTGACTCTTCTGAAACTACTAGGAAAATGCAAGTGTAAAACTGCGAAAATCTGTTTGGTTTTAGCCTGGGAAAAATACCAAACGTCACCCTAGGAATCTACAATTTGGCAAGAAAGCATATGAAGATATGGAATAAACTTAAGAAATAATTATTTTCTCTTGACGATCATCTGAGTTCAAAATATCAACTCTCAAAGTGAGTCACCTTGACAGCTGAAAACTACGCACGCAACGAAATCATGCAAACTGCATTTTATTTGACTCCATGAAAAATATCAAACAAAGTTTTGTACATTTGAATTTTTTCAAATAAGTACATGAATGTGGAAAGAATTCAAAGAACCAAATTTTTTCTCTTGACGATCATCTGGGCTTGAGATATGGATTCTCAAAGTAGGCCTTCCGCCAAGCTGAAACTATGCGCGCGCAAAATCGACTAAATTGTGTTTTTCTTGAGTTCGTGAAAAATATCAAACAAAGTGTTGTACACTTGAAATTTTGAAAACAAGTATACGAAGAGGGGGATAATTCAATGAACCAAACATTTCTTTCCGATGATCATCCGACTCTGAGATATCGAGCTCCAAAGTTGATTACTTCAACAGATACAAACCGCGGCAAAAATAATAACTCTTTTTTTTAAATACGACTCTTTCTATTATTATATTTTTTTAATAAAAAGAGATTTAGTGAATTCCGAATTCAAAATGACCATACAACAATATTGAGGCAAAGCTCAAATCACCATCGAAAAATAATACAATTTTAGATCATTTTAACACTTCTAGCGACACGTCGAATTCACTCTATGCGTAAATATCTCCATCCACCTTGACGTGAGAAAGCTATCGTCTCCTCAACATGCGTAGCTCCATGAGTATCTTCCTTTTAAAATAAAATAAATCTGCACTAAACTTCAATCCATTGTGCATGCGTGGATTTCTAATTTTTGGTTATATTTTTAATCTTATTCATCACTCCAAAGTATGCATGGAAAGCTTGTCTTCCATAAACTCTGTGTGGATTTTCATTTTAATTTGTTGTTTCATTTCTTTTTTTGTGCTGTGTGGATTTTCTCTATTTCTGTTATGTCTTTCTCCTGCAGGTTGCGTGGATACTCCTCTTTTCAGGCTGTGCACAAATAAAAACAAATTCCATTCTTCCCTTCCAAGCATGGCGTGGGACCTAGTCTTGACTGATGCGTGGATTTGTATTTTAACTACTATTTTGTTTCTTTTTTGCAGGTTGCGTGGGATGTGTGGAAGCTAGCTTTACCTCTTCAGGCTGTGTGTGAAAAAGACAAACCTCCTTCTCCCTTCCAAACATGGCATGGAAATTGCTCATGGCTGATAGCATGAATTTCTTTCCTTCAAATTCCACTGATTTTATTCTCCTGGGTAGCGTATCATCTCCCTGAAATGGACTGGATGCGTGGAAAACTTGTCTTCTTCCTGCACAAATCAATAACAAACAAAAACAAATGTGGAATTTCACCTTTTCCTCTGCTGCATACGGGATTTATTTGGGATTCCAGATCAATCCTTGCACGTGCCTGAGATTGCCTTCACCTTTACAAGCGTGGATCTTAGAAACTTCTTGATATCACTTCCCTCTAATGAAGACAACTACCTAAAACTCTCAAGGTCACCTGACTCTAGCTAATGCCCGTGTCAGGTTTCCATGTGAAAGTCAGATAGCGCCTGTAGAACAAGATTTCCTTCTTTTGCTCTGGATATCTGCAATATTTCTTTATTTCTCCTTCTTCCCAATTTCCTCTGCTTCTGCAACCTCTTGTAACTATCTCCTCATTAATTCTCGGATGATAGAAGCAAAATCAAAATTGTCTACGACAATTGGAAGCGGAAGAAAAATTGCCCTCGGCACTTGCTCACGACAGTTATGACAATTAATAAAAAAAGAAGAAAAGTTCTCCCAAGTTTGTCGAACAACTTCCATCCATATTAAAATTAATATTTATTAATTAAAAACCCTAAAATTTAATAAATATTAATTTTATTAAATAACAAGGTAAATATTAATTAAATAATTAAAATACGGTTTGTGGTGTAGCGGGAGAAGGGCTTATTCAAAATGGATGAAACGAAAGCCAAAATGACCATGAGAATAAGATGATTACGATGGAGGAGAAAAATCATACAAGATAACACTTTTGATTTTTTTAATTTTTCATGTTTACTAATTTTGTAAAGTCAAAATTAGTTGATAACAATTGGCTCTTATTGGGGACAAGGACTTTACTGGACGTAGCAACGGACCCAGACCCAAATATTTAATGAACACGATCCCAAAAATGATGGAGCATAAAAACTGGATGACAAAAGAGAAGAAACCAAAAATAGGGAAAACAAAACAAACCAAAATCCTAATTACCTATGTACATATGGGGGACAACCCGTTTTCAATTTGATAGTGCTTGATATATTGCCCGTTGTAGGGCAAAGGCAAATGAGTTCCATCGGATATGCCAAGTAATAAGTGCTTATCTCCACGAAATGTCTAATCTTGAATGGGCCTAGCCATAGCGAGTCAAACTTTCTATGTTTTCCTTTTGGCTCACGTCTTTTGTCCTAGAGAAGAACTAAGTCATTGATTTGAAATTGTCTCTCCCTAGTTTCCTATCGAACATTTTTTTACCTTGGATTGATGTTCAAATCATATTTTGATCTTGGAGACCCAATTACCTCTTTTAGATCTAGTTCTTGTTCTTCAACACCATTTAACTGCGGTGTCCTAACTAAGACTTTTGTGTGAGAATTCAACACATAGTACCTAAAATGTTTTAAATCTCTCACCACCGTGTACGCATGCTTCTCAAGGTAAATGAGTTCATGATTCTTGAATCCATAACTCATGAATGCAATAGGAGATTCGATTCCCTCTTGATTATGTCGAGTCAAGATGGCGAAGCAAAAGCTGTGCGGTGAAGCATAGCAATAGATTATAAAATCCTTTTTAAAATTGGGACACACCAATGTAGGAGCTTTTCTGCAATAGCACCCTTGATTTTCTCGAATGCTTCTCTACCTTCCTTCAACCATTTGAAGGATTCTTTTCCTTTCATCATTTCAATGATTTCTTTGGTTAGCTTAGTAAAATCTAGCACAAACCTTCTCAAAAAATTCACCTTCCCAAAGAATGAGTGGACCCCAGGCTTACTTGTAGGCAAGGAAAGATTCTTGATAGCTTGAACATGCTCAGGATCGATCTTAGTTCCTTCCTTAGAAACAATATGACCTAGGAGTTTCCCTTCCGTAACTCCGAACACAAAATTTTTGGATTTAGAGAAATCTTATGAAGTCTACACCTTTGCAATATTTTCTCTAAATCTCTTAGGTGATCTTCTCATTTCTTTGAGAACACTGTCAAGTCATCTAGGTATATCACGATGATCTTGTCTTTATAATCTACGAATGCCATATCCATAGCCCTTTGAAAAGTAGCGTTGGCATTGATCAAACCAAAAGGCATTCTTCTATATGTGAATGTACCCCAGGGGGTGGTGAATGTGGTTTTATGTTGGTCTTCTCTAGCCACTTCAATCTGATTATAACCAAAGAAACCATCTAGCATGGATAGCATTTCTGATCCAGTTATTGCTTGTAGAATATGGTCCATGACCGGTAGTGGATAATTATCTTTCAAGGAAGCTTGATTAAGATTGCAGAAATCCACACAAATCCTAATTTCTCCATTTTTCTTGTGAACCGGTACAATATTAGCTATCCAAGTCGAATGTCGAATAGGAAAAACTATTCGTGCATCTAACATCTTTTGAACCTCATGAAATATTGTCCCTGCATCTTGGGATTATATTGTCTTTTCTTCTTCCTAAATGGAATTGCACTAGGTTTCAAGGGTATGGCATGCTCCATTTCCCTAGGTTGGAAAGACTTCAAATCTTCATATGAGTAAGCCAAAACATCAAAATATTTGGTAAGGAGGCTTACGAATTTCTTGTGTTCCTCAGGTGAGAAACACTTACTATATTGACCAAGTGAGGTTTATCTTTGGTACTAATGTTAACTTGCTCATAGTCAATAGAATTCGCAGGTCCTTCCTATTCTTTCTCTTTGATAAACTTGTCATGTTTATCAAAAATTTCTTCAAGTGAAACCAATCCTTTTGGAATTTTATTTCCTTTGAGTTGGATGATGCCATCACCAAGATCTTCATTCTCAACTCCTTCTTGAATGGGTGAGGTCGTCGATTCGTGAAATGTAGAATCACTTCCTTCAAAGTACAATTGTTCAAAATTATCCCTTTTTTCCAAGAAGGCAATAATTTGTTGATCATCATTGAATACTTGCCAATTTTCTGCATTGTCAGGAACACTTGGCCTAAAAATCATTTCGATGGTGTATTTTTCTTGATCAAACTCTGAATGAGGAATCATTAACGAAGCTGAGACTACTAGAGAATTTGCTTTGTCATTTTTTTCATGAGGGACAAATTTTATGGAAAAAGCATTAAAGGCTTCTATCGCATCCCACACTTTATTTTTGTAGTGTCTCAAATGATCATTCTTTACTTAGAACTAATTTCTTACTTGTTTCACGATCAATTTTGTATCTCCAAAGACTTCCAAATTTTTGATCCCTTTCTCCTCTACAACTTGGAGGCCAAGGATTAATGCCTCATATTCTGTAGTGTTGTTAGTATTTGAAAATTCAAGTTTGTAGGAAAAAGGAAATATTTTACCATTTGGAGATATGAGCACCACTCCTGCACCAAAACCCGTCGAGTAACAACTTCCATCAAACTCAAGAGTCCATATCTTATTGGAATCTTGGCAAGTGACCTCAGGGGTATGAATTTTTGCAATCATCATGTAATTACCCATACTTGAGCATTGGAAAAGGATCTATGCATGAGGATCTCTAGTTTTAGTTACCATGAACTTTGCTTGAGTTTCTGGCATTAGCTTATTCATTTCTCCATTGATAGGAATCATGGCATGAGACCAGTCCATTTGAATCTCGCCACCTAAATCTCTGCAAAATTTCTTGCTCAACAACATACCATATGAAGCAGGAATGTCAACAACTAGAATGGTTACCTTAACTCGTTTATGAGGAAATTGGGCTAAAACCATTTTAGTGTCTTTAATCTTCCCGATCAAAGGAACTTGTCTCGTCTCCATTGAGTAACACGATCCGAATGTTCTCGTACAAGTCAAACCAAGAGCATGTGCTACTTTTGATGTACATCACATTATCTGAGGCTCTAAAATCTATAATGCAATTACTTAATTTGCATTCGTTGATCAGAAAGGACACAAAGAAAGGTTCAATCTTTTCATTTGAAGGTGTAGTGGCCGCCACAATGTTTTGAGTCTTCCCATCTTTGGGATTTTTCAAAATTCCTTTTGAGGAATGATTAGTAGAGTCACCTTTGATAAAATGGACCAATTTCTCAAGTTGATCCTTATTGGACTTCAAGTACTCTTCCTGTGACATGGAAATTTTTGTTTTATTGATATGATCAATGATATCAAATTTGGGCAAAGTAACCGTACTTGATGTCTCAGATACTAGTTCTTTCAAACTTGATGATGGCACACTTTTGACCTTTGCTTCGGCTTGGTTGATACGGACGTGGAAGAAGAAACTTTCTTCGTAGCTGATTTATCAATTGATTGACTTGACAAAGGCCCTCCTTTCTTTAAGATAGTTTTGACCTTTGAAACCTCAGTGCCTTAGACTCTTTAGGAGTCTCATTTGTCTTGGATTCTTTGGAAGTTTCCTTAGTCTTAGATTCTTTTGGAAGTTCCTTGGAAACCTCTTTATCTCCCACCTTAGTGGTATTTTGCTCCTTTTTCTGAGAGCGTGTGAAGACAACGAAGGATTGACTATTCATATCTTCTATAATTTCTTCGTATTCATCTTCTTCTTCTGAACGGTACTCGAAGAAATGATTATTACTTTCTCCCTCAAGATCTTCACTTTAGGTTCATGTTCTAGAATCTCTTTCCTCATCAACCTCTACGACTTCAACTTCATCATCACTTTCTTCAACGACATCACATTTTGAGTTAGTTGCAGGAGCTGCTTCAATAGCAAGCCTCGTGAGCACCCGCAATCTTGGCTTTGTTGGGAATGTAGCCTTTTCTTGGGATGTCTTTGTAAGGAGCAGGTTTACTACTTTGAGCAACTTGTTTTTTAAAGCCAACACATCATTAGCCAACTTAGTGAGTATAGCTTCTGAAGCATTGGGGTTTCTTGACTCTTTCCCTTGAGGGAAGTTTTCTTGAATTTTCCTGCCATGATTAAGTCATCTTCAATTTCTATGGCCAAGGATTGAGCAAGTTCCAAAGTAGCCACTCTAGCCTTCTCAGCTGATAGCACACTTCTAGTTGTTGTGCGTTAATAAAGAAACATTTTTGTCCATCAAGGTTTGGATGAATCCCGTGAGAAATTTGTTCACCATTTTTTTGAACTTAGCCACGAAATTCCTCATGGGTTTTGTTGGCTCTTTCTTCACCTAAGATAGTTGGGCAAGAAGAGCATGTTCATCTTCTTCCATCTTGAATCGATCTTCAAACTTAGTTTTCATATCATTCCAATTTGTAATACATCCATTTGGCAGATGATGAAACCAATCTGCAGCAACATCATGCAATGTTTCGATGAAGAGGTGAATAGCAACATCTTCATATTCTACCGACAAAATAGCACATGTAGCGAAGAAGGCAGAAATATGGTCATCTGGTGACATCTTCCCATCTCCGTCAAACTTGGGAAGAATCTTCCTCGATCCTCTTGGGAGGTCATGTCGAGCTGGTAAGGCCAATGGGCCTATGGCATTTCCCCATGGTACATTGACTGCCATTTTGGGAAAGGTGGTATGCGAAGGTAAAACAACGTGAGCAAGGACAAGTGCTTGACTGTAGTGATTCCTTCCTTGCTTGCTCTTTCAGGACTTGATGCAAGGCTTGCAGATCTACGAGGTGTGTTCTTCTTTGGAGGAGATAACTTGAAACCAAACTTTCCTTGAAAGTCAAAAATGGGATCAAGATCAACCTTTATCTTTTTCTCCTCGCGTAAACCTCTTTGTTGCCAATTTGAAATCTTTACTGTGAAGGGATCACTGGCATGTTTTGATCAGCTCTAGTCTTTTCTCTTTGCTTTCTTTCTTGAGTTATTTGCACTGAATAATTCTAGCAACTCTCATGACTTGATCTTCTTCATTATCTAGTACTGATGCGGTGAGATGAAAATGATAGTTGTTCATGCGCTTTTCCCAAATAGCTTGCCTCAAATATGATGATATATCTTCTTGAGTATCTGCAAAAAGAAGATTTGGTTGCAAGATAGGTGGGTTACCTGTAATAGTCATACAGATTATTACCTTGGTGGAAGAGGACCACATCGGTGAACAATGATCAACACGTGTCCAAGAGGTCTTTTGGCCACAAGTGCAGGTGCTCTTCTTCTAAGGTCTTCGACGTAGATTTCTCTGTCAATGGCTCTATCAACAGCCACAAATTGTTGCAAGATTTCATGGTTTTCCCAAGCTATTGTTCAAGGTTGGAAACAATGTCTCCTTGAAAATATTCATCGAGCACAAGGTTCGGTTAAAGAACTGGAGCTTGTGCAGAGGAGATAGTCATAAATATTTAACCAAGCACTAGTTAACGATTCCTGAATCCCCAGCGGAGTCGCCAAAAACTATTAGCATATGGATTTGCATGCATGCAAATGACATGTAATAGTGTGGGAATGAAATCCATCCTCAATGAAGGTGAGGATGCCTTTATTGAATTCCAAAACTGAATCTACACTGTCACAATCAAAATTGTATGTGGGGGTGTTTTGGAACATAAATGGAAAGAAAATTGAATGATGGAGATGAAATGGAATGAAGGAAAGGAATGGAAAGGAATGAATGGAAGGAACATGCAAGAGTTAGGTAAAATCGAGCCTAATATTGCATGGAGAAGAACAAACAATAACTAACACAAATAAAACAGAGTTTGCATAAGCTAAACGAGAATGATTAAAAGGGAACACACATGAGCAAGTAAATAATAGAGCTTGATCATTATGAACAAGAAAAACTTAATAACGTTGACAATAAGATCAAAGACAATATTTGCATGCAAGATTTAAACATCTAACATCTAATGAACATAAGAACATCAAATGTTACAAGAGACAATGAATGAGACACAAAGTTTATATTTCATTAACTCTAAAATGTCTTCACAAAGAACACAAAGTTTCTTTCTGAAACAAGCTTACACACAAAAGTATTTTCTTCTCCTCTCTCAAATTCCCCTTACAAATGAGCCCCTGACTTTCTTTTATAACCCAAAAGTTGGTTACAAAGTAGTTAGGGTTTACATGAACATTAAATAGGGCACTTAAGTGACTTTGACTTTTTCAACCAACTTTTAAAAAGTGACTAAAAATAGAAACCACTTAAGTTAAAAAGTCATAAAAGAAATGGGCACACGTGGACCCCACTTAAATGACTTGGATGCACACATAGACATCCTAGTCAACAATGCGCCACCTAGATCAAAACACCTATGGTCAGTGCCTTATCCATTGGGCCAAGAGTCCGCCTATCCCGGTCGTACGAGAATGAACTCATTGACCATGCTACGTAATCCTCCAGATGACAAGAGAGATGAGCTTGAAACTTGAGCAATTCATCCACCTCTCTATTTGAGCAACATCCTGGTGTGAGCAATTTTGTCTTCATTCATATTCGCATTCAAAATTACATATAATTCTCCACATGCTCTAAATACCTTTCCATGGTGAATTCTTCATTTTTCACGAGATCGAAGTCGTTACACCACCTTGGCTTGTCAGAATCTAGCTCTTGATCTTTCACCATCGAGAAGATCTTCCAAGAGCCAAAATTGCAATTCACTTCCTGGAGTTATGTCTTTTGTCTTTGTCACCATCCTGAAGTGTTTTCATTCTGATCCACTCACGATCGTCCAATTCGAGAACGCTCCAACTTTAAGACTGACCGATGAAATATTGCACTACTTGCTGCTAACGAGAGCCGACGAGGACACGCGTTGAATGATGTGGCCTTGCTTGATGATCCATACAACGATCAAGTGAAAACAATTTTTGTAGACAAGATTCTCCCATTATCGATCTCTGCCGATAACAATGGCTTTTGACTCCGAAGAGACCTATACCAATAGCTACGACTTATACCGCATAATGAGGAAGTCAGAGGTTGCTTCAGCTTCGGAGCCATTGGAGTTGAATCGCCACACTATGCAAGTTTTGTGGTGCATCCATGCAAGTGATGACCAATTCAAAACAAGTGTCAGAAAAATTGTGACTCGCCTTCGGTTGATATGCGATCACAGAATCGACCTATGTCGATGTGTCCCAAGTTGGTATCGACGATGTTCTCATACTCTGAATGGAGCGTCGAGGTGATTATAATGCCCTGGAACCTATACCGCAACATCATTTTGTTTGGAGATGACATGATTGTGACAAAAGCGTGATTTCAGCTATTACTTCCATCTTACAAAACTACACAAATCGCCTGTAAAACTGCCCTGGGAAAAATAGTAAATATTGTCTGAAAAGTTTTCACTTTGCATGAGGAACTATATTAAGGCACCACACAATTTTTCATGTCATAATTTTTTTTCCAATCAAATTCTTCAGTCAAATATTAAAGGTCAAAGTTGATTCTTCTGAAACTACTAGGAAAATGCAAGTGTAAAACTGCGAAAATCCCGTTTGGTTTTAGCCTGGGAAAAATACAAACGTCACCCTGGAATCTAAACTTGGCAAGAAGCATATGAAGATGGGAAAACTTAACGAAACAATTATTTTCTCTTGAAAATCATCGAGTTCAAAATATCAACTCTCGAAGTGAGTCACCTTGTGAGTTGAAAACTATCGCCGCACAGTGAAATCATCAAACTTGCATTTTATTTGACTCAGTGAAAAATATCAAAACAAAAATTACATTTGAATTTTTTTCAAATAAGTACATGAATGTGGGAAGAATTCAAAAACAAACTTTTCTCTTGATGATCATCTGGGTTCGAGATATGGATTCTCAAAGTAGGCCTTCCGCGAAGTTGAAGCTTGCGTGTGAAAAATTGACTAAATTGCATTTTTCTTGAGTTCGTGAAAACTATCAAACAAAGTGTTGTACACTTGAAATTTTGAAAATGAGTATACGAAGAGAGGGAGAATTCAACGAACCAAACATTTCTTTCAGACGATCATCCCCGACTCAGAGATATCGAGCTCCAAAGTTGATTACTTCAACAAATACAAACCGCTTCCTCCAAAAATAATAACTCTTTTTTTTTAAATACATCTTTCGATTTTTTTTTTTTTTATAAAAATGATTTAGCGAATTCTGAATTCAAAATGATCATACAACAATATTGAGGCAAAGCTCAAATCACCATCGAAAAATAATACAATTTTAGATCATTTTAACACTTCTAGCGACACATCGAATTCACTCTATGCGTAAATATCTCCATCTCCCTTGACGTGAGAAAGCTATCATCTCCTCAAAGCATGTGTAGCTCCATGAGTATCTTCCTTTAAAATAAAATAAATCTACACTAAACTTCAATCCATTGTGCATGCGTGGATTTCTAATTTTTTGGTTATATTTTTAATCTTATTCATCACTCCAAAGTATGCGTGGAAAGCTTGTCTTCCATAAACTACTGCATGGATTTTCATTTTAACTGTTGTTTTGTTTCTTTTTGCAGGTTGTGTGGATTTTTCTCTATTTTTGTTATGTCTTTCTCCTGCAGGTTGCGTGGATACTCCTCTTTCAAGTTAGTGTGCCAAATAAAAACAAGTACCATTATTCCCTTCCAAGCATGGCATGGGACCTAGTCTTGGCTTGATGCGTGGATTTATTTTTAACTACTATTTTGTTTCTCTTTTTAGCTATGTATGGATGCGTGGTGGAAGCTAGCCTTACCTCTTCAGGTTGTGCATGGAAAAAGACAAACCTCCTTCTCCCTTCCAAACATGGCGTGGAAATTGTTCATGGCTGATGCATGAATTTATTTCCTTCAAATTCCACTGATTTTATTCTCCTGGGTAGCGTATCATCTCCCTGAAATGGACTGGTTGTGCGTGGAAAACTTGTCTTCTTCCTACACAAATCAATAACAAACAAAAACAAACGTGGAATTTCACCTTTTCCTCTGCTGCATACGGGATTTATTTGGGATTCCAGATCAATCCTTGCACGTGCCTGAGATTGCCTTCACCTTTGCAAGCGTGGATCTCATAAACTTCTTGCTATCGCTTCCCTCCAATGAAGACAACTACCTAAAACTCTCAAGGTTGCTTGCTCTGCATCTAGCTAATGCCCGTGCATCGTCGGTTTTAGTGTGAAAGCAGTAGCATTTGTAGAATAAGCTTTTCCTTCTTACGCTCTGGATATCTAGATATATCTCCTATTTCTCCTTCTTCCCAATTTCCTCTGCTTCTACAACCTCTTGTAACCATCTCCTCATCAATTCTCGGATGATAGAAGCAAAATCAAAATTGTCTACGGCAATTGGAAGCGGAAGAAAAATTGCCCCGACACTTACTCACGAAAATTCACGTGATTAATAAAAAAGAAAAAAGTTCTCCCAAGTTTGTCGAACAACTTCCATCAATATTAAAATTAATATTTATTAATTAAAAACCCTAAAATTTAATAAATATTAATTTTATTAAATAACAGGGTAAATATTAATTAAATAATCAAAATACGGTTTGTGGTGTAGCGGGAGAAGGGCTTATTCAAAATGGATGAAACGAAAGCCAAAATGACCATGAGAATAAGACGATTGCGATGGAGGAGAACAATCACGCAAGATAACACTTTTGATTTTTTTTAAATTTTCATGTTTACTAATTTTGCGAAGTCAAAATTAGCTAATATGAGAATGTTAGTAATTAGTAATTGAAAATTATATTGTTATATAGTTATAACAATATAATATATATTGTTGTCACCGTAATTTATTTCGGGTATTCGTTCTATTTTCTAGGATGTTGTTGTACTCGCCTCTATAGCTATATATTAGCCATTGTATTAGCAGAAATGATACAAAGAATTATTATAGTGTAAAGAATATTATTCGTAATTATTTTGTCTATTCTCTGTAATTATTTTGATATGGTCTTTATATTTGGTATCAGAGCCATGTAAGATCTTTGTGATCAGATTCGACTGTGTGTTTGTCTGCCGAAGGTAAGATTTGGAGGGACTCGCCTTATGGTTGATGGATTTTGCTTGTACTTGCAATTATTGACTGAGTTACCACGTCACTGTACCCATAGACGGTCTTGCAGCTATCAAAAAAAGTGATCCACCCCTCAAAAGAATCATATGCATTCACAGTTCGCATTAGATCTGGAGATCCTCATATTTATTTTGCAGACATTGTGTGCATGTAGATGCGTGTAAATACTCAGACTTGTCCACAGTCTCCTCGAATTGGACACGGCTGTATCAACAAATCTTCATGTGCTTAGTTTTCTTGGCTATAAAAACATTTTGATCAGTGCATTCTGGTCCTTCGACACATATCAGAGAGTGCATCAACAAGACGAGTACTGACAACATTGAATGATCAGTAATACGTATTCCAGATAATAAAATAACATGTGTAACCTCTTGTCATTTGTTTACTATGCATATCATTTTGGTTTTATCATAACAAGCGAATGTGTTGATCACCAATTGGCATCTATGATTCACTTCCAATGCTATGTTCATGTTGGCTTCCTCCACGTCATGAAGTCGCTCTTCTCTGGACACTTCACTATTCTGTTTCAACACGTGGCTTCAACAAAATATGCCTGCAGTCTCTAAACATAAAAGGTGTGATTACAGAAACTACACGTGTTGGTTTAGTCGATACTACTTTTTCACTTCGGGTTCTTTGTATTTGTGGGTATTAGTTAGTTTTAGAATATTTTTTATTTCCATGTTATTCTGAGTTTCATTAGAGAAGTTTTTATAGAGATATTTTAGGTGAGAGTCTAAAATGTCCTATAATTGTTTTTTTTGTCATTGTCAAAAATCGTTTGGTACACATTCATTGTATTTTATAACGTCTGTAGTAAGTCTTTATTTTTAATTATTTCAGGTTATAAAGTCAAAGTAAGTCTTTTCATGATGTTATGTCATAGTGTCATTAACTTGATTATTTCATTATTCTAAAAAGTAATCAACTATTACTTTTTATGTGTTAGTTAATTCATCAATAGTCGTTTGTTTTCATTAAATTAATACTCTCCATCTAAAAGTGTCGTCATTTGTTGTCTTTGTCATTTTTCAAGTCATCAAAAGTGTCGAAAAAAAAGAAGAAGAAGAAGAAGAAGTTGTCATTGTAAAATTCCAATAGGTGATTTTAGGTATTTGGTATCATTTGGTGTCAAGAGTCAATGTTAAAATATTGTAAAAATAAAAATAAAATTGCCTCACTTTTAGCCGGACGCATTTTCGGTGGAATCCGACGTCCGAGTTGAACTTGAGGGGGAATTCTCATATGATCTCCATGATCAAATCCAACTGAACTAGCAGCATGAGACTAGAGGTAGGAGGAATCGGAGGTTGGAGGTCAATCAACGACCTCTCATCAGTTGCCAATGACGAGGCCGCATATCAGCTTTGGTGACATGTGTGTGTGTGCAGTTTGATTTTAGTGCTTCCAGTGTGGTACAGTTTGTAGTTTTCAATAAGTGGAAATTTCACATTGAGGGGGGAACATGATCCAATGTTCCATTTCCATTATGTCAGCTTTTTCTATGTATGTACGAGCAGCAAATTTCAACAGAATTTCCTATGTTATTCCCTGCAGTGAGATGTGATGAGAGCTGAGAATAGTACTTGGCATATCATGATGTGGTTGTAGGTAAACCACTTGAAAACCTTCATTTGTGGTTTGTGGTAAACCAATAGCAAAACCACCATTCTTGGTTGTTGGTAATCCATTCACAAAACCATCACTTTGTGGTTTGTGGTAAACCAATTGCAAAACCACCATTCTTAGTTTTTGGTCAACCGTTTGTAAAACCATCCTTGAGGTTTGTGATTATCCTGTGAAAATCACCAGATCATGAGCAGTTGCAAGTACAAAGGCAGGTTTTCCCCATGTTCGCACTAAGGGGGAATGTTAGGAAATATAATATATTAGTGCTCTACATTTGTATATGTGTGAATAATAATTACATTGGTAATTATTATTATAGTGAATGTTAGTAATTAGTTGTTGAATATTATATTGTTATATAGTTATAACAATATAATATATATTGTTGTCACCCGTAACTATTTCGGGGTATTCGTTCCTATTTTCTAGGACATTGTTGTGCCTACCTCTGTGGCTATATATTAGCCATTGTATTAGCAGAAATGATACAGAGAATTATTATAGTGTAAAGAATATTATTCATAATTATTTTGTCTATTCTCTACAATTATTCTGATATGGTCTTTATAAATTTCAAAGTTGGATTTGTTGTTTTATTTCCTTCATTCTTGCAATTTATTATTGTTACATCATATCAAATAGAGTAGAAATCAATTTCCTTTCATTTGTAAGTAATTAGTTAATTTCCAAGAGGGTTTGAATCTTTCATAGCAACCCCTAGTGACGGATCCTCTTCTTCCCATCCCTATGGATCTAAAGGAGAGAATATATGTAGGAGGTTGTCTACATATCATAGATCACTTGAAAAATTTCTTGTTTTAAGTTAGTTTAGTTTCAATACACTCAGCACATGTGAATAACCACACCGGGTTATCTCGCTTGTTTAGTTTTAGTGTAGAAATATTTTAATTATTTAGAATAAAAGCAAATTGTTGTTTGTGATTGTAATATTTCAGTTTTGTGATTTGTTTAGATTAGTTTCCTTTCAACAATAGCATAGATTGTCAGTTTCAGCTTAGTTAATTTGGACACTTCAAACTAGATCAACACTTAGATCCAAGTTAGGAAAATAAACCATAGGGAATTTATGCTACCCGTTCATAGCCTCTAAATCTCCCCTTTGCCAATTCAGCTACCAGGAGATCACACTACCAAATCTTAGTCAATGATCCTCCTATAGTTAGCTATCCACACATTCAACATTGGCTACTCGGCAAAGACAACCTCGGGGTCCAATGCGGTTGAAGGTTACATGTCAATTTTCATCGTACCCACTATGAATAAAATTTTCCAATGGTTCAAGGCATCTTTCTCTAGCCACGTGTCATGGGTGACACGAGAAGGTTTGATATTAACAAAGCTTGTTGTAGAGTGAACGATCATTGGGGTCATATTTTACGTATGTGGCTTCCCATGATGTGAAGGGATTAACCAATGATGGGAAATTTTGATTACAGGGAGTAAGTGCATCTGGATCTATATGTTCCTTCATAGTCTTTGTTTACATGAAGCGAACAACAATATCTGTCGAAGGGCATTCATATGTTACACATGAAAAGTTATGCAATGATCTATAATGTGCAATGGTTCTGATCACTGGAATGGTGATTATCTATCCTCCATGGCACAACTTTATACATTGATGAAAAGTAGAGGGAATGGCCTGCATGACATGAATCCATGGGCATCCCAAGAGCATGTTGTAAGGTAAATCTAGGTCAAGGACATGGAAAGTTGTATCATGACAAGTCGGCCCTACTTCCATTGGAATCTCTATAGTGCTTGTTGATTCTCGTTCCTCATTATCATAGGTTGTAATGGTAATGGTCTTAGCCCCTAGATATTTATATGAATGGCCTAATTGTTTAACCAACTTCAGTGTGCAAATATTTAGACCATATCCGTCATCCACAAACACTCTCTTGATTTTATGACGAGTAACAACAACCTTTATATATAAGGGCAAGTTATGCTCTGGGTCATTACACGGGATTGCAGTCTTATCAAAGTGATATAATCATTAGAATCCGTGTGTGCGAACATTGCTTGCAAATGTGCGGGATCTACTTCTGTGGAGACTCTTGAACTCTGAAGTTTTTGATATAATATGTTTTTATTAGTAGTAGAGATTTTAAGGAGATCTAGGATTGAGATTCTAGCTAGAGTCTTCTCCAACTGTTCTATGAAGTTATACTGACCTTCTGCGAACAAGTAGAGGGTCTAGTATTACCAAACAAGCTCATTGTGTACCTACAACACAACTCTTCTCTAAGATCCTAATGGTATTAACTTGTTCATCATAAGAATAGATGCATCCTATGAGGGAGTCAAATGGCTTGTCCTCGGTAGGGTATATATAAGTGGCATTTCTATAATCGTTAGAAGTTTTCCGTGATCTTGCTTCTTGTGCTTTTTATCCCGTGATTAGGAAAGGGTTCTTTGAATATCCCCATATTTTCGTTAGGTCCTTTCCTCGAGTCAGGTGGAGAATCTACTATGATTTTACCCTCTTCAATGAGGTCTTGTATATAATGTCGCAATCTGAGGCATCTGTCAATTTTGTGTCCTTTGACATGATGGAAATCACAGTATTCATGTTCCTTAAACCAACTGGTTTAGGGACATCTTCTAGATATGGTACTATCGATGTTGGATACTACACCATGTTCAGTGCATCTAGCTATTTAAGTATAGTATATAACGATTTGGTTAGAGGTGAAAATGTGTGTTTTGTAGGTGCCTTTGGGCGAGGTCCTTGTGAAAGCTTTAAAAGTGGACCAGTTTGTACAACTTGGACTCTCTTGGAGTCTGTGATGCCATCGCCAATGACATTTTTATTTTTATTGAAGAACATTGGTTTATCATTGGATTTTGTTTCGTGCTTATATTTTTAATAGATTTGAGTGTCCCCTTTGCAATAAGAACCTTGTTGATCGACTATCTTTCTCTATAACTTCTTCGATGTTAGATCTGCAATGCATTTGTAAGTGAAAGGCTATTTTTAGGTTCAAATTAGGGACGAATATGCTTACTAACTATTTTTATGGAAGGACACAAGGAAACGACTCACCAATCCTCATCATCACTACAAGAAGCATGTGAAGGTTTCATTGGGTTTTTGTTTAGTGTTTGAAAAGGTCATTACAGGTGATATAATTCTCCATATTGAAAGATAAATGTCGCACAAAATTTTTAGTGAGTGCGGGTAATGTCGCGATCGATCCCTTAGGTATATTGAAGAACCATTCTAATGCCTCTGCTCCTAGGCTAAGAGGAAATACATGTATCAAGAAGTTATCACTATAAGTAACTTCATAATGAGCCATGTAGAATTATTTGACATGATTATGAGGATCGCCTTTACTTTTATATTCGTCAAACATGGGGATATCGATTTTTTTGGAAATGGTTGTTGCAACATATCATTATCAAAGGGGTAATGACAAAGCTCTTCGTATAATTATTTTCTATTGTGTCCTATGTTGCTCTCTTGCAAAGTAGTAAGTGTTTTCTTCATCGATTACAACTCTTGTTGAATAAGTTGTTCTTTTGTGGGTGATATTGGTTTGTTCACTTTAGGAACTTTGAAAGTTGCGTCATCATATGGATCTGTGTAAAATTCACCCGATTTTGTTTTGAATTTATCTTTTTGCATATTCTTACTCGAAGAGCCTAAGTTTGCTAGCTTTTGACTGAGTTTTAGTATCTGTCTTTGGATGATCTCTTCTTCGATTAAGGGATCATATTCTTCATCAAACCTAGGAGGCGGTGAGTCCTTGCACTCACGTTCAATTTTTACTTTGTGTGAAGCCTTAAAGTAAGGTCTTCGCGAATCACTTGTTGGTTTTAATGGGTCATCTTCAATATTTTTGTGATGTTTTCCTAAAGTGGAAGCATACCCTGCATCAAAGGGGTTATCCATGTCTATGAGGGATGGTCATGGTTGCTCTTCCATTTCACATGGTTAACAGTTTTAATCACCGCTTTGTGCTCTTATGGAATCTTGGCTCCTAACTCAAGAACTCTTGCGAGTACTTGGTCTTTGTTATAATAAAGGAGCTCGTTGAAGTGAACTAGGTCTAACTTGTGTTGTTCCTTGGAAGAATCAGATTCTTCTCCACTATGATCAACCAAAGGTTATGTGTCTTTGACTTGTGAAAAGAGATGTTCTAAAAAATTTCTCGAGAATGTGTACGATGTGAAAGGATTTTCTTCTAAGTCACACTCATCTAGTTTAGATGTCATTTTCGTGATTCTAGGCATTACTTAGTCTAAGTTTGCACTAGGTTTTGTCTAAATGTATCAAGTTATACGAAACCTAAGTGTATGTGATATGAATCATTTTTAAAGTCCCACTATCTCGAAAGATGTCCTAAGTATGAAGAACATACAAATACGATTGTATTTAGGAACAAGCATGCAAATACTCTAGTAGTCAAACACTCAAACTGTTCTAAAACGCTATATACCTTAAGCTATGATTTTAATGATAGGTGCACAAATTAGATAGTGAAAATACCCTATCAATACCTAGGTCGAGTTGAAATATCAACAAGATCTAAGCACCAAAGTTGTATTGACACGATCTCTCCACGAGATATACTATGACTATTTCAAATGCCGACAAAATCTAAGTTTTTGATAATGGAAGTTACAAATGAAAATAACGTAACAACACATTCCCAACACATTAACCAAGATTTGGAGAAAAAAAAGGTGTTAGTATCAAGATGATGTTATCACGATATGAACAATGCAGTATCAACACTCTCAAAAATACCTTAGATGTTGTTGGGATCAAAACTAAATACAAGTATAGCAAGAAGTTGTCAATCATGTGGGCAGTGTAACGATACAATAAGGAAACTTATATCAAGTTCTCAAGAAATGAAAACAAGATGTAAGTGTTGCAATTGTATGGCTAAAATGCGGGTAGAGTAATAACTCAAAGGGGAAATAGTGATGAAACAAAATCCTAGCTATGAAGACGATCCTGAAATCAAGATCATGTGGTTATCAAAGATATAAGGACGTATCCACACACTTTAGACATTTAACAACTCAGCCGCAAACATGGATGAGTGTAAATGAACAAAAAGTGGTGAACATTATCTATGACAACACTCCCAAATGATGCTTTCTTTTTCCCAAATGGGTGACAAGAACGCAAAGGTATAAATCTAACAAATGTGAAAATAAACTAAGCGTCACTTGGGCAGAGTTTCACCTCGTCTAAAGGTGAGAAAGAAACCAAGTGAAGTGATACATTTTTTAATTTCCTGATGAGAGACACTTAGATCTAACTTAAGTGGATTCATTACCATGTTCAAAAACAAGGCTTTGAATCCAAGAAATTTATCACTTTGTAATGGTTTGAAAAGACGCGATAATGGACTAATAAAGTGGGCTCCTCAACAAAATGGCTTTCCTAAGTAGATCACTCAACTAGGTGTCAACAATTTGTCTAATGTGAGATCAATTTGCCAAGAAAGTCAAAATGACTAATATTGGTTTACCTCGGCTTTAATTTACCCCCTTCTAATATAATGAGCAACTAGTGCATTCAGTTGTATTATCATTGAGTCGCAATACGAAAAAATTGACTCTAACTCACAATGTAAAATCTAGTCAAGTGGGTGTGCAGAGCACTTCCTATTTCATCCACGAGGTTACACAATGGTGGATTACTTTTGGGTTCTTAGAAGCACCCCATCGTTGTAACTTAAGGCGTTATGCCAAAGGGGTTATGTTCTAGTTGAGTGGATAGGGACATACCCTTTCCAAAACCTGCAATACAGTGTGATGTTTGTGGTGTGTTTTTTTATCTTTCTTAACTTAATGTGGTTTTAAGTAGCACACCATTTGGCAACCTATATGAAAACACGTATTAGCGGGTTTGTGTTTTGAAACTCCTTTCTTCGATAAATGAATTTTTGTCTTATACGTGAAAAGGTTAGTAATTTTCCAAAAGGATCACAATATCAAAAGAGAGTTTACGTGTTGTTTTTTATTCCCAAGGTCACCAAAAAGTGCAAAGGGAAGAGCATACACAACACGAAAAACTCAACTACAAATAAGTAATGGAAAATACTTGAAGTAACTTATAAAAATGAATTTATTTTAACCAACTTTTAAAGATTAATCCATTATGAACATAAATCAAGTGTTTTGAAAGCAAAAGAAGGTTTTAGAAGCATTTTTGGTTCCCAAGATTGCCTATAAGGAATGAGGGAAGAGCATACGTGCTTGGAAGACCTTACTCAATCAATAAATGAAACACTTATCTAAGCTAATCAAAAAAAAATCAAATAACCCTGCAAACAATTATTAAGAACTTGAAAACAAGTGTTAAGAACCTGCAAACAAGTTGGAAAAAACTAGAAATTTTGATCCTATAGCTCATGAAAAATTCAACTTTTAACATTGATGCATGTGCGCCCATCGACATATACGTGCCCTGCCCAATGGATACGCACCCTTACCAATAGGTATACATGTAGACAAAATTTGACTATAGGGTTTGACACCTACACGTCTAATAAGATGCATACACTAGGGTTTCGATGGATGTGCGCCCCAGAGAATGGATACATAACCAAGGTAAAATGCAAGGTCAACACAGTCTTTGATAGATGCCTAGGCATCTAGAGAAGCGGGTACGCTAATGGCTCGACGCATATGCATGGGACGAATGGATATGCGTCCCTTTATAAAATGGTCTGACAACTCAAAGTAAAAGCTTTGACAAGATGTATACATGGCCAAGTCAACTCATATGCACCTATTTCAACGTATATGCACCTCTCTAGGACACCTATGTGTACCCCCTATAAAAACCTCAAAATTCACGGAAATGATAAAGTTAAAGCATAAAACAATTTAGTTTTCAACAATGAAAGCCTAATTCTAGCTTGGACCCATTAAATGCTTTAGCAAAAGAAGAAAAAAACCTTTTTAAAATGTGAAATTGTTAAAAGACAAGCTTTTAAAACCTAGAAAGCATAAAAATGGTTAGAAATGGCCATATAAAGACTAGAAAAGACTTGAAAAGGACTATGGAGTAAGTCTAACTGGGTGTGCCAAATGTGAACAAGGAAACAATTTGTAAAAGCTATGAAAATGGGGTAAGAACACTCAAGAGTCCCCAAAGCTTTAAACAAAGAGTTCAATGGACCATCAGATAAGAGATAAACAAGGATTCATTACTTTTGCATGCATTAATCTTGAAAGAAACAAGTAAATCTAACATATCTAGTTATCCTCTACTCTTGAAAGATTTACAAATGAACCTAGTTAGATTCTAAGCAATCAGTTTATGATTGTGAGAATGGAAGCTCTCCATTAATGGCTAAAGAGCCACATGGTTTCTTCCATTTACTCAAACTTGAATGGAAATAGCAAAGCAAAAGCAATATTAGCTCAATATGACAAATGAAGAAAAACTCTAATCCTAACAATAATACTATAGTTTAGCCTAGAGAGGGGAAGTGTTCTTAGGAAATGAGAGGGGGTCTAGTCCTATTTATAGTTTTTGGTTTCCAAAGATGGAAAGGTTTGGGTGAATGTGGGACAAAAGGATAGTCCAAAAGTCACTTTTTGGCTTAGAAAAGGTCAAAACATGATTAGGACTAGTTAAACTAGGTTAGGCTAGTTAATCTTGTTTAGAGAGGAATTAGGGGTTTAAGAGACTTTTTTGAGGTCTAATCAATCCAATGAAATGGATTGATAGTCTACGAGTTAGTAGAAATGGCCTAGAAGGGAATAAGAAGAGGGTTTAGCTAAAAGGAGGCTATAATAGCCTACTTAATTGATTATAAGAGGAATACGATCAAAAGGAATGTTATACGGTGGGATTTAGATAGGTTTAATTAATGATATGTCGTTGATTTGTGATAAGTGAGATAATTAGTGCGATATTAGGAATAATAGTGCTTGAATCAAACTACATGTGTCTATAGGTGGGAACCCCACAATCATTACATCCATCTCCTTCTTATCTACCTATTGGAACCATGATAAGGGTCCACATGTGTCACTTGTACATCTTATCTTCCCCTCCCCAAACTTTCTATTTGGTTATCCTCAGCTCTATCCTAAAGTCAAAAATCATTAATGCTCCTATCAAAAGCTATATTATCCAAAAAACAGTTGCTCCCTCGAAGGACAGGTTGCTCATATGAAGTAAATAATGTCAAAAGTATAGATGATCCCTCGAAGGACAACTATCATAAATCTTATCATGCCATCTAAAAAGTCAAAAGTCTAAATCAAAAGAAAAATCCCATTATAGGCCACTCCCTCGAAGGATGGCTACTTTCACATACCATGGTGGCAAAGGCTTTCTCGCATTGATCAACCTTCTAAATATCAAAAATCGAAAGAAAAATCCATAAACAAACATCCTAAGAAAGCTTCCCACATCGATCAACTTTCCATCAAAAGTAAACTTCCCACATTGATCAATTTGTACAATATTACTCAAAGTTGGGGCATAGACCTAGGACAACCACCTAAGGAGACATTATTTCCCCCATATAAGCTACTTATCAACCCCTCCTTGTTTCTACAGGTAGGTGTATAAGCATACCCTCCATCTTCCTTTCATGATCTTATATGTGATTAACTATCATGAGTTATGTGTTAACACCGGTTAGGCCCACAAGTGAATTGCTTTTGACTGCATTCCTTTTCACACTTTACCTCCAATCCAATCCAAAAGTATCTATATGCATGTGTTCCTTGTTATGATGCAAGTGGAATTATTATATTTTGTCACCCTACCCAAGGTCATTTTTTATCATGTCACATTTTATCTATCTACATCATCTTATCTAATCTACATCTATTCCATCACATCACATCTAATCTATATCCATCACATCATTACCATGCCTAATCTAATCAATACATTACATCATTACATCTAATCCACATCTCATCATGTCTAACATATAAATCCATTACATTTATTATAATTTCAATCCTATCATACCACATCTAATCTAATCCACATCACATTAATACATCACATCAATTTCATTTCACACATCATCCCTAATCAATTCTATATCTAATCTACACCCATCACATCATCCATATCTAATCATATCTAGCATCTACTCAATTATATCACATCCATATATCCATCACATCATATCTAATCTAATCATCATCTCTAACATCTAAATCCATCTAATCATATCTAATTCCATCACATCTATTCTAATCTCAATCCTACCATATCATATCATATCTATTCTAACCTCATCACATCAATATCTAAATAAATACATCACATCATCTAAATACATCGTATCAAACATTTAAATCACATCTACATCTATCTAATCATTTTAACATCCATAATCTAATCAAACATCACATAATCACAAGTCTACTCATCACAACACATATCACTCACGGTAAAATCATGTGTGTGTGTATCATCGATAGTGTATCATACATCCGTGATAGGCCTCAAATGGGCTCTATCTCAAAATATATAAATTAAAATGTATCAAAATCTATATATAATGTTCACCAACTAATCGGTGAACACAAGATCAAAATCCTAAGTCTCGAGGTAAGACCCTATCCTCTAGCGCATGGGTCCTGTCCTCCTCCCTATCTACCATCTAGGCCAACATGATGCCTAAGTTGACGTTCTTCATACTCCTTGAATCCATCAAACAAGATGATATCCTCTCTCCACCAAGTATGCCACATAATGTAGTACATCAGTAGCCTCGTATTCATGACACACTCATAGTGCGTACCTCATCTCCTACAGGGCCGAAGTACTACTTCAAGGTCACAAAATTTGGAAGATTCATCTGTTTAGCTCCTTGTGTGGCTCCTAAGCATTTCCACCTATCGCCTCATGATAAAGTACCTAGATCTCCATATTTGGTCCTTAAGGCCTCTCTCTTGTCTCTATATCTATTATGCTACTATATAGGCTAGGGCCCTCTCTTGGCGCATTCCTCAAGCTCCTAGCAAGTAATATCTTACTCTTGATGAGTCACATCTAACTCCTCCTGGAACCGGGATATCTCTGTAGCCACGTTTCCATCTCCACCTTGTCCTCTTATAGGCATGTTGTCACCTATCCTCTTCTAGCACCACCGCCGCTCCTCATGCCTGCACCGACTCCTTAGCTTCCCAAACTACCCACTACTACGTCATCCACTCTATAAAGCCCTCCCAACTCCCACATCATCCTCATCAATATCCCATGGCTCCCCCTCCTCCACCAATGGTTCCACCATCACTTTGACTAGGCAAGTCCTCTATGTCTCATCTCTCCTGTATCTAATCGGTACTTTAGGCACCATCACTACACTACACCAAACTACCTCATAACCCTTGTAAACTAAACTACCTTCACCATCTCTAGGCCTCCATCCCTACACCCATCTAACTCTCCTCATACCCATTAGTTGTATATCTTTTCCCATCCATACAAGGAACCCTATATATGGCCTCCATATGACATCATCCACCTCCAATCTCCCAACCTCTCACCGTACCAGTCCTCTCCCCTCTCACCCATGTCTCATGATCTGGTCGGATCTCTATGAGCACTTTGGCGATCTCCATCTCATAAATGCAATCTGTTAGCTTAATGTGGTCTCTTGTGATCCATGGAAGCCCTAGTGGCCTCACCACAACTATGTGTTCATAGGCCCAACAGTGTAATAGTAATACCACATCCATACATGACCTTATCCCCAACATGTACATCCACATCTCATAATATACCCGTGCTAATAGAACTAGCCCAAATGTGAACATTGTCCTATGCTCGCCAATATTTGCCACCACCACCTGCTTAAGGCCCATGGAAATAAGGCTTCGCTTAAATCCAAAATGTGTAACAAGATATAACCATCATAACTAGGCATATCAGTAGTTCCCGATGTCATCACAGGATGATAACATGTCTTAATGTGGACTACCCCTTATACAAAGACAATGCATGGGGCCTCTACTCCAAATAACCACCTCAATGTATCCATCCTACCCTATGCTATAATTGGCACTATTGGTTCCCCTGGATCGAAGTAACCTCAAAATACGATACACATCCTCTAATGTGATTGTTATCTCTCTCGGTCTAAAACCATAAGGTACTAGTCCTCGGATCCCATCTATCTATCAAGGCTATGATAAGCCATGTATCCCTAGGCACCCTATGATAATGGTAGAATCTATCCAATCCCACTACATCCAAATGATCCCACTTAACATTTATGACATTGGCCTTGATAGTCTCCAACATGGTCGATACTCTGTCTCTCGAATATAAAGTGTCTTTTCCTATAAAAACCAATCAAACAAGCACCCATCAACATCTAATCATCAAAACTCATCATTTTCATCTAAAAATTATCAATATAATCTACATCTACCCTAGTCGATTCCGAACTTAACCAGGTTGATGTCGAGTTTCCCTAGGTCGATGATGACCCACCCACCCGTCACCACCGACCGCCCCTTGGCACCCATCAAAAATTCAAAAAAAAAAAAAAAACTAAAAATCAAGACAAAGCTAGGTTTTAGGACTTACCACTCTTCGATATCTTTGGCACTTCCTTTCTCCTTCACTTGCCTCCATCTTAAGTTTTTATAGATCTTAGAGCTCTCAATCATCAAATTTGTGGCATGTAAATGACCCTTGTCACCCATATACATCACTTATATAGGCGCGGCTGACCCAATCATCATCGACTCACCTAGTCACCATTGACCTAAGCCAAATCGCCATCGATCCACCTAGTCATCATCAATTTATCCAAATTATCTTTTCTTCCACTTCAAGCTTGTGTGTCACCCATAATATACCTTGGCTTCTCTTGTATCGATCATTTTGCTATCTTTTTATGTATCTCACCATGGATCCTTAATCACGTCCAAAAGTCCGCTTTGCGACCATCTTAGTGCTCCCTCTCGGGGCACCGCATCTCATCTTAATCCCACTTTATTGTGGCCATATTCTCCATCTTCATCCCACCAGGATGTATATATCTCACTTCCTCATATTTTAAGGATAGCGCATCATCTTTTGCCCCGCATTTTTGTCAAACCATTGTCTTGACCATCCTCACATTTGTTACACATAACATTGATGTCTACCTTTGAACCTTTGGTCCCACTTGATGCATTGCTCATCCATATGAGCATATTCCCATTAGATTCCCTCCATCTTGCAGTGATCTTTTCCAATCATGGGTCCGTAGACCATTAACATCACCTTCATTGAGGTTGTGTTATGTTCCCTACCGATGTGTTTCTAGGGTTCCTATCATCTTTTATCATCCATTCAAGTGTATTGCCATTAGATTCCCTTCATCTTGTAATGATCTTTGTTGACTCATGAGTCCATAGGAAATTAACTTCACCTCCATTGAGATTGTGTTATGTTACGTAATGATGTGTTTCAAGATTCCTATCATCTATATTTCATCCATCCGAGTAGATTACCATTGGATTCCCTCCATCCTTTAGTGATATTTTTTGACTCACGTGTCCTGGAGGACATTAATGTCATCTTCATTGAGGCCATGTTATGTTCCACCAAAGTGATTCTAAAAATCACCACCATATTTATTTTTATTTTTATTTTTATCCTTTCCTTCTCACAATGGTCATATCATTCTCCACTTGGGGCATATTTTCTCATCCTTTCCATCCTTTTCCTTTTTCCTTCATCTATCTCTTTCAACCTCATGATCGATTCTTCTTTGTGTCATCGATCCCTAGTTTTAGGGGGAGAACCTCAACCATCATCTTTTATCACTACTAGTTTTCTTCTCTTGATTTTCGCTTAACACAAACCAGGTGATAAAAAGGGGGAAATGTAGACACCAAATTTTTATACGCTTGTCCCACATCCCGCGTTTACTCCCCTCTATTATCCTCTTGCACATACATACCTCTCTTCCTATTTGAATTCTCATTTCCCTCCTAAATCCCAATCATTTAATCTAAACCTCATTTATTCATCTAATTTCCTACTTTCCTATCTTTATGCCATCATTAATTTTATCTCTCCCAATCCACCCCTAATCCTCCATAGAATAGAGGGGAGCCCCCCTCCTTGAACTATCTTTTCTATGGCCCTCAGATATAGTTGACTGGGGCCCTAACGTCAGTCGAGTCCTCGGCCTCCCAAGCATAAATGCCCCTCCGATTAGAGAATTCTAGATAGGGGCCCAACCCACTATATAGCCAAGCCGCCCCCATAGATCTATAGGCCTAACCCCCTTGGGGGTGCATTTTAATTAGCACTAAACCCATCTATTACCATAATCACATCCCTAACACCCCATTTATCATCCTTAGACTCCCATCTACCCTCATTCAATGCATTTTCACCCTCCAACTACCTTTTATCATACCTATGCAACCCTAACCTACCTAAACAACTCAAAACCCTAATTTTACCCCCTTAAGGCCCCTTGTATCGATTTGTGTATCATCTCTACCACCTAAATTGATGGTCAACCATAGTCGATGTCGAACCTAGCAGGTCTTCATCAACCCTATAAGTAAGTGCATCCCCCTCCTCCTCAAGAGGATGAAATTTTGAGAATTTGGCTCTCTTGGGAATTTTGCTTTGTTTCCTTCTCTTCTTGTGAGAAATAATCATCAATATGAGATTTT
The DNA here is from genome assembly GCA_018340775.1 of Taxus wallichiana var. yunnanensis. Classification (NCBI taxonomy): domain Eukaryota; kingdom Viridiplantae; phylum Streptophyta; class Pinopsida; order Cupressales; family Taxaceae; genus Taxus; species Taxus wallichiana. The sequence goes on along the minus strand of CM031244.1, from coordinate 508,282,641 downwards.
TTGACCTTTGGCATGCCATCTTGGGAGATTTGAATTCTATTATTTTCTTAAAGCCCCACCTTTATTTCATCACCCCTTTGCATCAGTTTGTAGTTCTACTCAGCATCTTGGGATCTTCCATCACCGATATTCCTTCATAGTCACTTTTTTCATTCGTCAAGGCCATCAAAACCCTTATCCTTTCCCGATCACCATCAATCTAGCCTAGTAATCATTGACATACGTATATGTCCTATCTTCTTCCTTTTTCCTTCTTTGCCACATGTTTTTAGTCCTTGTAAGATCTCATATCTTCCATCCTTTTTGTTACTACGCTAATTGAAATTTCAGATCTCATCTTCACTATCCTGAGTCACCATTGATCCAAATTTTTGATCATTGTCAACACGATCTACATCCCCTTCATTCCCACCATATTTTCAATTTTCTTACATCCTTTTTATTTCCTCAGCATCCCAACATCAGATCCATATCCTCATCATTATTTCAAAGTCTATTTATAATATGAGTTTTACACATCTTTTGGTCTACTCTGCTGAATTAACAATTGTCGATTGTCCCTATCAATCTCGGTCACCATCAACCTTTTCTTGACTAGATTCTCTTTGTTGTGGAGTTTATTGAGCTTTCATGGAGAGGATCCTTTCTTTCATATCTTCATCTTCACCATCATCGCACATCGGTAGGTAGCCTTAAACCCTCCCATAATTTGGAGTTTCTTATTTTCTTACCACTATTCCATTAACTTGAAATAGGAGTGGGAAAATTCATTTAATAACTTAAGTGCAATAGTAGTGATGGCATAGGATTCCATTAGGGTCAAATACTTGTATAGTGGTATACTATTTTTGGCTAATGCCATAGTTTCTCTAGTTGGCATACACTATCACAAGTTTGATGACTTTTGGCCTTATCCATATCTAAAAGGTCTAATGTGATATGCACTTTCATGTAAATCTTTGGATATTTTAAATATAAATGGGAAAGGGAGCCATCAACCCTTGTGTACATTTAAAAGAAGTTTAACATTTTTTATTTTATTGTTTGTACTCTTTGTGAGAATATCCTATTGTTGGCTTTATTTTTGTTTAAGAAAACGAAACAATGTTGGAAGTGTAGCATGTCTTGTGTACAATTTCATTGTCATGTACATCCATAGGTTTCTTTGTTTAATTTATCATTGTTTGAATAATTTTTACACCCTAATTAAATATATGTTATGGAAGTGCATAACATTAAAGAGGATGTTAATGGTTTGTATTAGGATTGTTTTGATGTAATTAATTTATAAATAACCTTTCAAAACTAGAATAAAACATTAATACTTGTAATGATTGATAAAATGATAAATAATAGATTAAATGCATAAGGGGATGATGAGACTTAGTTATAAAAGTTAGAATAAAGAGGATACAAATGTGCAAGATAGCTGGAAAAGGCATATCAAAGACTGGAGATGCTTCGCCATACATTGTGGTGCTAGAAATTGAGAAGGGGCATGATCGTGCTACTATACAGACCTAGATTGGAACTATACGATCCCCACCTAGGGCTGGATGGTCTTGATTTAATTTTATAATTAAATTTAACTAAGAACAATAAGAGGGGATAAACTCCACTTGATATTGTTGTTCTAACATCAAAGATAAGTTGTCATCCTAGATTGAATCGAGAAGAGGAGTGCATGAATAATGATCAATCTCACTAAATAACCTACAACTTACCTCAATATTTATACATGCTCACTACCCTCTCGTGCATCCCCTAGTAGCCTAATAGTATGTAAGTATGTATAACACAGTTGGATTCGATGTATCGGTTCAACTATGCACTAAATGTTGTGAACAATCCCATTAAGGTATTGTAGATAAAAGTGTTACCTTGATAAGTAGTAAGGGAGTACCTTTGGCTTTTATGAAGGTTTTGTGAGATAGGGATTTTGGATACTTTGGTATTGACTTCCAAGTAGGGTCTAGATTCCTTAGGTGTAAATGGAAATAAATTAAACCTAAGACCTCTTAAGAGGTTAATTTGTGGATGAAATATATAATTAATTCTTATCTATCAAAATTGTGTTCCTAAGATGTTGATTTTAGGAGTAAAGTGAAACTTGGAATCTATCCCCTTTAACTCAATGTCAAGCCTTTTCATGTTATTAATGATAAGATGAATTGTCCCATGTGGGAACATGTAATTTAAAACATGAACTCTTGACTTGAACATGAATCTTATGTGACTCGTGTGTATCTTAAAAATGTTTCCAACCAATTATTGAAATATAGAAGCTAATTACAAAAAGGAAATAAATGAAGTGGACTCTAGTGAGTGGAGGTTTAAATGAAAAAGGAAACTTGAATTTTGTCCCTCTTAAACTTAAGATTTTCCCTCTTAACTTCATGTTAATTTCCCTTATGTAATGAAAGTAAAACAAAATGTCATGCCACATGCTTGTTGAGAACATGAATACTTAGCTTGAGAATGAGTGTTATGAGACTAGTATGTGTTTAAAATGATTCTAAAAATGGTTTAATCACAAAATTAATTTTAGTAGGGAATGAAACCAAATAAAGTGTACTCCTTATAAGATAATATTTAAATGAAGCAAATAATATGTAATTTTAAGAATGAAAACATATGCCTTTGTATGTTAAATTTTTTTAAGTCATTGTTGTAAAACAAAGGAATTCAATTGTAATAAAGATGTAAGCCATGAAAGTGATGTACATTGTGCAACATGTCTATCTTCTATTTCTTGTTTGTGGTTATATCATTGTATTGTGTTTGTTCTTTGAAGCAAGTGTGTCATTAATGTGCATCTTGTATTTGATTTAATATAAATTGAATAAAATCTTGATTTTAGAGTAACTATTATAATAAATGATATATAAATGATAAAATACAGTAAATGGACAAATAAAAAGCAAACAATAATATGAAACCCTAAGTAAATGAAAGAGATAGATGACTTAGCTAGTTTCTAAGTGATTAGGAAGTGTTCTAGATTGAGGAATTGTTGTAATAGAATGGGAAGAGTATTGTCATGTCTCACCTGGATGTTCTTGAACCTAGAACTATGCGGAAAGAAGAGCCCGTAGGAGGATGAGCGTGTTCAAGCTCTAGTGATTGGATATGGGTGCTAGTGTCCACCCAAATGTTTAGGTTATGATCTTTTTGTGTAGGAGGAGCTTCACTAGTGATCTCGGTTTATCACTCTAGTTTCACTTAATGCCATCAATTATACTTGTAACTTGCAAAAACGAATGTCTAGCTGCATATACCCACTAACCACATCAAATCCTAAAAATAAAGATGCAGTATGTGAATTTAGACTGACTCGAATCGGTCACACCTAAGAGTGAAGTTAGTACTGAGCACAAAACTACATTTCATACTCCATGTAGTTCTATGTGAAAGTGTGTGTAATGATGCTCTAGGATGCCCTTGTGTAATTTGTAAAATGATAGCGGGCTAGATATATAATGTAGTAAATGTATAGAACTTGTGAAATGGAATAGAATAGACATCCCCTCTATGTTGTGTATGTAGAAGAATGCGACCCTTGTCCCTTGAGTGAATGTGCTAGATGGATGATTTGTAATGCTCTTGTGCCTTTGTATGTAAGCTTAGGTGATAGTAGATAATGCTAGTGCTTGGCCCCTTATTTGAGAGCTATAATTATGTGTATATATATGATTCCCTTGTTTTAATTTCATAATTGACAACTGGAAGGCCAACCCAAAAATAAAATATGCCCAAGAAGTAAAAGAGACCCAAAAGAGTGAGAAAAGGGAAATGGGTGAAGAGCACACATGAGTGATAGGAGCACCTAGGCATTAGTGCCCTAATTGGGCATTAGTGTTTGAGGCCATAATAAAAGATAAATCAGTAAAATATCGATAGGGATATAGGGTGTGTAAGGTCAAGTATAAGAGAAAATAAAAAGAGACATTGTCAATGAAGGAATCAAAAAGGCCCAAAAGACATTGTTATAACCATTTTACTTATTAGGAATATATATATATCTATATCTATATGTATATATGTGTGTGTGTGTATTAGTATGCTTTAAGACCTAGAAATGTACCCAAGTGCATAAATTTTGTGTCTACATTTTTTCCCACTTTATGTTATTGAGTGAATACTCAATAACATAAAGTAGGTAGAAAATACATACCTTATGATCTGTAGAAAAGAAATTAGCCAATAGCATGCTTGAGTGGAAAAGTGAAGTGAAGTGATCGCAGTGTGAAGACTAGGAAAGGGAAGTAGACCCTATGGGTGAAGTGTATGCATAGTATCATGTTGTGTTTTCTAATGTGAGCTTCTTCTTAATGCATATTAAGGACATACATGTAAAAAGAAGAACGAGAGAGTAGTCAAAGTTCCATATATGAGAAATCAAAGTAACATGTATATAAGTAAGTAAAAGTGTGAAAGTATGTAAAAGGAAAGTGTGCACTTGATGTATAAGAGTATAAAAGATATAAATTGTCCTATTTGATTTTGAGTTGTTGGATTTAAATGATGATTGTGAGTTTTTGGGTGATCTCATGCTAAGAACAAATTTTTGGGTAATCACGCCAAGAGAGAGTTTTTTGGGTGATCTCATGCCAAGAGAAGAGTGTTGGGGAGAGAGGTCTAGCTTTTCTCTCCTTCCATGACACTTCCCGAATAAACACCATTACAAATGGTATGTCCCCTATTTGTTCTGATTATTCCAATTTGTTTTGATTGTTTACGATTATAACTATAGAATAAATTTTGTAATCGTAGTTAAGTTCTTGTTCTTGAATAACTAATCTAAAAACTATGGTGAACTGAGAAATTAACTATTTTTTCCCCAGACATAAGCACCCACCACTATTGTCCAAGTTTGGGCACTAGTGTTTGCTTATTGTTTTAGGCCCAAGTCTGATTTTGGGCCAATCTATAACTTTGTCCTTGTATTGTGCTTGATTATGTACTACCTTGATCTATGTTGAAGCTATGAGATGTTGTAGGGGTGATTTATTCACCCCATAGATGCCCCCTCATTTGGGGTGCATGCAATGACTATAGGAGGATGTCATCCAAAGGAGAGGACCTGAAGCTGATATGCATATTTGAAGTGGATACCTACGGGGGTAGGGAATGTGCATGGTAGAAACCAAGGCATATGCAAAAAGATATGCTAGTAACAAGTGTTAGTGAAAAAGAGCTAGCATGTAATGGAAGACAATGTAACAAGCAAGTAAAAAGATAATATGGACTGCGAAAAAGTGGGTTTCAAATATGGGACATCGCTCACAATGTCACAATACAATCAAGGCTGAAGTAGCTAAAAACATACAATGGTCAAGCAAGACATAGGGCATATCCCACAAACAATAACAAATAGTAGGAAACAAGAAGTGATAAACAACCACAGTTTATAGATCCTGCAAAGGAAAATTCTACACATGAAGCACCTATTAGCATGTTAGAAAGATAAATAATATATCAAAGTGTGTATAAATTAGTGAAAAGTAGTAGAAGTAATAAGTAATGAATAATGTAACAATATAACCTATAATGTATGTAGAGTGTGAGTAGTAGAAAAGGTAAATGCCCCGGGAGCCTCGGTAGGACTAATAAAGAGTTGTTTCGAGCATCATGAATCATGCATAAATATGTGATATGTCTTGCATTCACCTTGAGATACCAAATGAACATGCATGTGTATATATAAAAATATAATGACATACTAAGAATCCATCTAGCATACTTAAGCAAAGTGCAACATGTAAGTAATATAGGGTAACAAGAGTAAATGTAACCAAGATATGCAAAAAAATTATGAAGTGTGATGGTGTGAAGTGTGAAGATGAGAGGAGAAATGTTTCCCTACAGTGGATGTGTATGAGATGAGGTTCATTTAGAAATTCCCCTCAACAGTCAAGAATGAATCATAGAACAAGAGTGCATCATTCGAGAAATGAGTGTGTTATATGTGCTTGAGAGTAGATGCTAGAAAAGATGTATCATGAAGCACGAGTGAGAGAGAGAAGTAGATGTAATGAAATATGTATCATGAAGTACAGGACATGAAGTGTGCATGAAGCAACTTACCTTGATGAAGTATGCCCTCAATAGTCAAGTGTGAACCGTAACACTAAAGTGCGTCATTAGGTAATGATGGTACAATGTGTGTACCAAATATTGTAGGAGTTATTAGAAATATTTAGACATGAATCATGGAGCATGAAGAAGATACTAGAGACAAACACTAATAATGGAGGAGGGAGAAAGTGTAGTGCCCCCTATGTATATCGGGAGAGTCTGCTGGTAAATAGATGTGATCATTGTGAACAAGAGTAGCCAAAGTATGTATAATGCACAAAGGATGTATATCATATATATGTAGTATGTGTACTATGAATATATGTATCCATAAGTAAGCATGATTATTAAGTAATGTAGTCATTTTTATGCCCTTAGAACAATAGTTTAATCCCATGCACACCGACCTATCACCTGGCGGGCTGTTGAGCGCTCACCCGAGGCACGCGCAGCATCGAGCCCCTCCTTTATGTGAGTCTTGTGAGAATACATTGATCAATGACAGAAACTTAGATGCAAAAATTTAAAGAACCATGCATTCATTCTGAGAGCTTAAGATGAGGTATTATATTAATATACCCATTAAGATAACCAGAGAAACATTATATGAATAACGATTTGATCCATACTAGAAAGGAAATATACTAGGATTCACACCCATGAAAAATTTATACTTAGAATATAATCTTATATTCATATTAGTCAAAGTTCAGTAACCATATTACATTCACCAAGCCATGACATGCTAATGTAACAGTGCAAGATCAAACTTATGCATCAGAAACCCTAACTATGCTCCCATATTACAAGAGGATTTTCACAAACCCATCCCTCTAGAAAAGCTACTACTCCTACAGTCCTCTAAATGATAACCTCAATCTCTGGAACCTTCTTATCATTCCTGCAGAGCTTCACCTTTCATTTTCTCTATATCCCTTCGTTCCTTCTTCTACCTAAGCATCTCTATATATAGTTGTATTGCCCACCGCCATGCCTTTCTGAAGTAACAGATCAGTAGCCAAGTGTCAAGGTGGTCCTCTAATGGAGCATGCTTCTTCCCATCCGAGCTCTCCACTCTCTATAATGATGTCTTTTTGGATCCTTCCATCGCATGGAATATTCCTTTCTTGACCACCAGTTGTTAGGCCGGGCACCTTATCCACTCCGCATGTATGCGTATTTGGGTTACACTTTTCTTCGTGTGCTTCTTGGAACACCAAATATGGCTAAGTCCTAAAACCCTTTGCTTTTTTGGGTGTGTGCATCATGGGTTTTACTAAACCCTTCTAAAACCCATGTCTTGTGTGCCTTTACCTGATGCGCCCCTTCTTCATATTGGTCATGCGTGCCTACATGCCCTTTGGCACTTATCTAATATTTTGGGGCCCAACAAAGAACATATGGAGTAACATAAGAGTATAGAGAGATGTAACAAGTTTTTACCATAGTGTAAATATGAGAAAGTGTTGTTAGAAATATTGACGCAAATTTCAAAACAAGAGTAATGTATAGATATGTATATGAATAATATTAATAGACATATGTTGATTAGAACATGTGATTATGATGGCGGAGAGTTTGATTTCCCAAGTATGTGAGTGATGGATATTTATGAGATTAAGTAAGAGCAAACACACCATGATGATGGGGGTTGAAATGTATCATAATAAAATTGTATTGTTGTCTGACGAGAGGTAGAAAACAATAGGACCAGGTTGGATTTGTGGTTGACAGGAGGAAGTTTAAAGTGGTTTGATATCACATGGTGGATTTGTTGGCCTTGCTTTATTGGTGGTTGCTTATTTGGAAATGGTAATGATGTAGGACGTGATAGGAGGAGGTGATGGGGTATGTATTTTTAAAGGTGGTTTCTTAATTGTTATTGGTAACATTGTAGAGGACTTGATAGGAGGAGGTAATGGGGTATATTTTTAAAGGTGGTATGACACTTAGGTTGGATAGGTGGCTCTTGACTTACGAAGAAGGAACATTAGTAATTATGGAATGATGCTCACTAGACATAGAGGGATTTGATTTGGGAGCCCAATGGGATTTAGCAATTGGAGATGAGTGTGTGGTAGAATGTTATGTAGCAAATGAAATAAAACCCTTATGCTCAAACTACTTTAATTCTTCATTTTAAAGCATAGAAATCATTGTCAGGATGTCCATTAAGTATGTGATAAATTAGAAAATGGGTGATCTTTGTATTTTTAATAAGCCGATAAGGAGGTTACTAGTGATTAGGTGGCAAGTTGATCAACTGATGATTGAGGAGCTCGGTATAATATCATGTTGCTTAACATTTTGATCAAACTTGAGAGGTTTTGTTAGCGGTAATATAATATCAGGGGCTTCACTTATTGAGCACATGTAGTAGTCATAGGATTAGGATGAGGTGTAGAATAATAACTAGCCATGGGCATGAGAAGTAACCTTGAGATGTTGGATTTCAGCAGTGAGAGATGTAATCGTTTCCATAGCTTGAATTTTATCTTGAAATAAACAATGTAAATATTGAATTGACTTGTAAATGGATTGATTGGTTGTGGTATTGGGACCTATGTGGTCATTACAAAAGACAATAGAAGATGGCACTTACTTATGTAGGTGGCATATTGCAAAGAAGGTACATGATATCTAGGGATTTTTAAGAACATCTTTACAAGGTGGGTGCACTTTGAAGTAATTCATGCAAGGAGACTAGGAGGATTTTAGGAGCCATGAAAGATGATTGTATAAAGTAGGAAAAATAAGGATCCAAGTGTTTGATCATGAGTGGGGTTCACCAAATGATTTAATATAAATTGAATTAAATATTAATTTAGAGTAACTATTGTAATTAATGATATATAAGTGATAAAATATAATAAATGGAAAAAAAAAGTAAGCAAATAATATGAAACCCTAAGTAAATGAAAGAGATAGATGACTTAGCTTTTTTTGAGTGATCAAAGAAGTGTTTTAGGCGAGGAACTACTGAAATATAATGAGAAAGAGTGTATTCAAGGTCTCACTAGATATTCTTGAACCCAAAACTGTATGAGACATAGAAGCACCCACAAGAGGATGGGAATGCACAGGTGCTAGTGACTAGATTTGGGTGCTAGTGTCCACCCAGATGCTCAAGTTCTGATCTATTTCTTGAGGAGGATCTACGCTATTTATCCTTGTTTGTTACTCTGTTTTTCCGTTAATATCATCGATTGAACCTATAACTTGCAAAAAAAATGTCTAGTTGCACATAAACCACGTCAAATCTTAAAAATAAAGATGTAGTATGTGAAGTCATAATAACCCCATGGTCACCCAAAGAGTGAAATTAGGTGTTACACTACATTTTAGACTCCATGTAGTTTTGTGTGAAAGTGTGTGTAATGATGCCCTAGGATGCCCTTGTGCAAGTTACACAATGATAGTGAGCTAGATATAGAATGTAGAAAATGTATAGAATGTGTGAGATGGAATAAAATAGACTTCCCCTCCTATGTTGTGTATGCATAAGAATGTAATCCTTGTCCCTTGAGTGGATGTGCTAGATGGATGCTTTGTAATGCTCTTTTGCCTTTGGATGCAAGCTTAGGTGATAGTAGATAATGTTATTGCTTGGCCCCTTATTTGAGAGCTACAACTATGTGTGTGTGTGTGTGTGTGTGTGTGTGTGTATGATTCCCTTGTTTTAATTTTGTAATTGACAACTGGAAGGCTAACCCAAAATTATAAAATATTCCCAAGAAGTAAAAGAGACCCAAAAGAGAGAGAAAGGGGAAAAGGGTCAGGAGCGCCTAGGAGGGACAGAATGCCTGGTCATTAGCGTCCTAATTGGGTGCTATTGTTTGAGGCCATAAAAGATAAATCAATCAAATACCGACATATTTGCATTGTGTGTAAGGTCAATAAAAGTATAAGAGACAAAGAAAAAGGCCCAAAAAACATTTTCAATTACTAGATTTCTTACTTAGGAATCATGTGTGTGTGTGTGTGCGTGTGCTTGTGCGTGCTCTAGGACCTAGAAATGTAGCCAAGTGCATAGATTTTTTATCTATATATTATCATAATTGTATGTATGTTCATCATGTTGGGGTGAGATTTCATCATTGTTATTGGAGGAATAAGGTGTTTTTAGTGAAGGGAGGAATAAAGAGTATTGTGTGTTTTACTTTGGAGGAACCAAAGGAATTCATGGTTAGTCTTATTAGAGTTATAAGCATGTGTTATAATGGATGGATAATGATCTTTTCAAAGTTGATATGGTGTGTTTCATCTTGGAGGGACCAAAGGCTAGCCACCATGTGATTCCTTGGTGGAATGATAATTAGTAGTTCTGATGATGATATCTCCCTTACAAGTCTCGTAGATAAGCTTAGTAGTGTGATCATCTCTAAAATTGTGGTGTTAATCATGTTCTCCTCTTGTTGTATGTGTGGGTCCATATTTTCTAAAGTTTTCATGTGATGTTGAGTTTGTTAGAGTAGGTATTTATCTTAACTCATGTTCACCTAGTACATTATTTACCTTTATTGTATTTATCCTCACCCACTTATGTGTGTGGATATTTCTTTTTATTTATTTAGATATTAGGAGATATTATCTAGTTGTTAGGTATAGTTCTTTCCTTGATCTATTTATTGATTAGATCATTGATGTCTAGTTCTCTCATAAATTATGGACTTGACTAGTTCTTTGATGACTAGTTCTTTCCATGATTTATGGCCGATCTATGCAACCTTGACCTGGTTCTTAGATTGTTATTCCTTGCCTATATAAGCAAGGCCCATTCTCATTGTATTTCATTGAGTTCCATAATAATATATGATATTGTTGCTCATTTGTTTCGCAAAGGTTTATTTAAAGTTATTTTGGTGAATTACTTTCATTTTATTGATCGTGGGTTTTGAATTAGTATCTATGTTCTTGGATTGGTACAATCTAGCCTATATCATTCCTTTTATGGTATCGAGCGGAGATTCTTAATAATATATTGACATCCGTCTGTAAGTTTTATTTTACAAATAATTTTTTTATATATTCATATATTTTCATCTTTTTGCTCATATTTTGTTATTATGTGCATTTTTATGCAAAACAGAGGCTCTTCCATGATCCAAAGGTGGAAAACCTAAGATCGAACATTGTTAACTCGACCATTTCCGTCGGAGGCAGTATTTTTTAGTTTTTTGGTTTTTTTTTTTTTTTTATTCATATAACCGTCTAGATTTGCCTCAAGATTCGTGTCACCTTATGAAGAAAAACCATCAGTTTCATTCACATAGATTGAAATTCTTAGCCCCTGGTCATATGGTATGGTCATATGAGGGCTTAAAGCTTGTGATTCCTACTAGTAAGTGCTTAACTCCAACCCCCTTTCATTTTATTTGTGTGGTGAAGGAAAGAGCATTTTATTTCGTTTTAGTGGCAACTAAAATAAATAGCAGAGCATAATATTGAAAAGCTTGTAACTTTTGATCGGTAACTTGGTTTTGAGTGTCATTTTTACAAAAGTGCTTGTTTTTCGTGCTCTTTCCATTGGAAATATTTATTTTGAGAATCACACTATAATTATAAAGTGTCATATATTGTAACACACACTCATTATAAAGTGCCAAAATCTGGGGGCTCTTGTTGCATTGCTTGGGGTCTTGTTGCATTGCTTGGTTCTTGCATTTATTTTGGTGATTTTTTTAGGATGGCATCTACTTCTACATTAGATCATGTTGAGCCATTAACAACACATAATTACCACACATGGAAACCAAGAATGGAAACAATAATTAAGTGGAAAGGATTATGGGCTTTAACTTCTTCAAAACAACCAGTGTTTCACTAGAGAATATGAGAAATTTCAGTACTAGTGCAAATTTGATGAGTGTATGGGTTTGATAGGAACTTATGTAAGTGATAGTATTTTTGTTTCATTTGGAAAAATGTGACTCTCCTTTCAAAATATGGGAGAAATTGGAGGATTTATTTGGTAAGGTGGATCATATGAGAGCCATGCAACTTGACATTGAGATCACCTCTCTTAATCTGAAGATTTTCCAACAATTATAGACTATCTTACCAAGTTCAAGCATTTGTTGACACAGTTGAAGGGGAGTGGAAGAGATAAGAAAGATGAAGAGTGTGTTTACTTGATTCTATCCAAGTTGAGAGGACCATTCAAAATTTTTCTTCTACCTTTTTCTCTAGCATGGATGCCTTAGGTGACACATTCAAAATGCCTAACTTAGAAACATTTTGTGAAAGACTTACTAGGGAAGAATCCAAATTGTCTCACCTTGAGTCTTCCACCTCTCAAAAGGCATTAGTTGCATCTAATCCTAAGGGCAAGGGAAAACCAAAAGTAAAAACCAAATCCACACCTTCTCCATCTCAAAATGCTCCTAAACCCAAAGAAAACAACTCAAAACCCAAGGAGTCTTCTAAATCCAAGAATAAGTCTAGCCTTTCATGCTCTTTTTGTGGGGGTAGTAATCATGAAGAACATAGGTGTTATAAGTGAATGCAAGCCTTAGAGGATGCAATCAAGAAACAAAAATTCTATCTCCACTCCACCTCCTTCTAATCAACATGGAAAAGCACTTAATGTTGTTGGGAGATCTCAATCACCACTTGCAGACAATTGGGTTATATTCTAGTGCTTCTCATCACATGACTTCTTCCAAGGAGTCTTTTGTTTCTCTAGGTTTGAGTTCTACTTCCAAAATTGAGGTTGGAGATTCTTCCTTTCTTTCTGTTGAGGAAAAGGTGATATACAACTTGATGGTGGCAATATCCAAGATGCACTATATGTTCCTAACATCACTACAAATTTGCTTTCTGTATATCAAATTTGTCATTTTAGTCAAGGAAAAAAGTGACTTTTACACCACATGGGGAAAAAGTAAGAACTTTGTTGGAGCCTTATTCACTTGTTGCTCAGGTATTGTTGATCATAGTTCTAGACTATATCACTTTGAGGGTTTTGATGACACTTCTTCTATAGGGACAAGATTGGTTTCTCATGCAGATTCAGAGAGTAAGCTTTGGCATGAAAGATTTGGACATCTCAATTACAGATATTTGAAGGAGTTGAGCACTCATGGTATGGTAGATGGTCTTCCTAGAGTTTCTTGTCTTGAGGGAGTTTGTCATGGTTGTGCATTAGGAAACAACACCAAGATCCATTTCCTAAGAATTTTCTAAGAGAGCTTCTTCACCACTTGAGCTTGTGCATAGTGACTTGATGGTTTTTCCTACCCCCTCTTTCAATGGAGCTAAGTATGCACTTACCTTTATTGATAATTTCTCGAGGCGTACTTGGGTTTATTTTCTCAAGTACAAAAGTGATGTTTTTCACACTTCAAAGTCTTCAAGGCTTTGGTCGAGAAACAATCTTCTAGTTGCATAAAGAACCTTCATATTGATAATGGGGGAGTACTTCAACAATGAGTTTTCTAATTTTTGGCAACTCAAGGCATTATTCACCAACATTTTGTTCCTCATACTCCACAACAGAATGGCTTAGCAGAAAGGAAGAATAGAACTTTGAAGGAAATGGCTAACTGTATGATGCATTCTAGAGATATACCTCCTATCTATTGGGCAGAAGTAGTTAATTGTGCTAACTACATTTAGAATCACACACCACATAGAGCACTTGAGCATTTGACTCCAGAGGAAGCTTGGTCCAACACTAAGCCAGATGTCTCATTTTTTTGAGTCTTTGGGAGCCATGCTTGGGCCTTTGTGCCAAAGAAGAAAAGGAAAGCTTTGGATAAGAAGAGTAAACCCTTGATCTTTGTAGGGTATTGTGAGGACATGAGAGCTTATCATCTTTTAGATCCTGATACTCATGATGTTATTTTTCAAACACATGTTCAATTTGATGAGCACTTCACTCCTCATGATTCTTCATCTTCTTCCATGCCTCCTTCTTCTTCTTCATCTCATCTTGAGGATCCTTTCTTTGAGGAGGTTGATGAGGAGGTTATAGATGTCATTGAGGATCCTATTCCCACTGATGTTGTCACTATGCCTAAGTGGGCTCATACTACAATTTCTTGAGGCAACACCTTTCATACAGGATCTTCCACCCACTAGGCATCATCACACACATTCTACAGGTTCTGGACTTTTGTGTCAGGTAGTTTCTGAGGATCCACAGTCTTTTTCAAAGGCTCATGGGATACGGAGTGGGATGATGTGATGAGTAGTGAGTATTCTTCTTTGATGAAGAATCATACTTGGGATTTGGTATCTCTTCCTAAAGGAAGAAATATGGTTAGGTGTAAGTGGGTATACCAAACCAAATACGTAGCTGATGGGTCCATTGACAAGTATAAGGCTCATCTTGTTGCAAAGGGTTTTTCACAAGTTGAAGGTATTGATTACTCTGAGACTTTTGCACCCATTGCCAAGATGGATTTTATGCCTTGTACTTTTATTGCTGCATCACAGGGGTGGCCCATATACTAGATGGACGTGAAGAGTGCCTTCTTACATGGAGATCTACAAGAGGAAATATATATGGAGCAACCAATTGGATTTTTTCAGGATTCTTCTCTTGTTTGTAGGCTCAAAGGTCTCTCTACGGTCTCAAACAAGCCCCTCGGGCTTGGTATGAGAAGATGGATTCTTTTCTTCTATCTACTAGTTTTGTTCATTGCCACTCGATCATACAGTGTATCTCCAACATGTTGGTGAGGATATTGTGATACTTGTCTTGTATGTTGATGATTTGTTACTTACTAGCAGCTCTTCTTCCCACATTCAGAGTATTCAGAGGGCTCTTTCTACATAGTTTGACATGACAAATCTTGGGTTATTGCATTATTTCCTTGGTTTGTAGATTTCTCAAATAGATTCAGGGATTCATTTGAGTTAGCAAAAGTACACCCATGATCTTCTTCAGCACTTTGATATGGTTGATTGCAAGCCAAGTCCATCTCCTTTTCAGTCTGGGTTACTCTTACTTCCACATGTACCACACCACTTTGTGATCCTACATTGTATAGGAAGTTTGTTTGGGAGTCTCATGTACTTGACCCATACTCACCCTGATATTTCATTTGCAGTAGGGCTTGTATCTCATGGTTTGCACATTCTCCTCATAGTAGTCATTGGCAAGGCTGCTAAAAGGATTTTGCACTATTTGCAGGCACTTCCCACTTTGGCCTACACTACACTAGGGGTTCTACTCAGTTGGTTGGGTATATACATATTCAGATTGGGTAGTTCTATTGATGACAGTGTTCCACTTCTAGCTATCTTTTTTTCTTGGTTCTTCTCCAGTTGCTTTGGGCATGTAAAAAAGCAACAAGTTATTGCACTTTCATCTTCAGAGGTAGAGTATAGGGCAGCAGTTATAATGAGTCAACAAATTCTTTGGCTTCGACAGTTATTGACAGAGTTTGGATTCCCATAGGATTCACCGATTGTACTTTGGTGTGACAACCAAAGTGCAATTCACATTTCTCACAACCCAGTTGAGCACCAATGGACCAAGCATATTGAGATACACATCCACTTCATTCATCAACACATTCAGGATGGAGTTCTTTGCTTGGAGTACATTCTGACTCAAGCGAGCAGTTGTGACATCTTTACAAAGCCTTTTGCATCACCTCACTACCTTGAGTTGCATGGAATGCTTGGGGTTTTGAAAGTTGTTCTTGGGGGTGTTCATGAGAACATCTTCCTTCTTCTTCTTCTTTCTCTTTCCTTCTAGTAGGATTCTTTCCTTCTTTTGGTTTGAGATTTCTTCATGGATATATTGTACATGAGTACCTCATCAAGCCTAGTTGTGGGACTCATATTGTGGACATGCCACTTCTATTTTGGCCCCTAGCTTCACTTGAGGGGGTGTTAGAGTAGGTATTTACCTTAGCTCATGTTCACCTAGGTACTTTATTTACCTTTATTGTATTTATCCTCACCCACTTATGTGTGTGGATATTTCTTTTTATTTATTTAGATATTAGGGGGATATTATCTAGTTGTTAGGTATAGTTCTTTCCTTGATCTATGGTATTGACTAGATCCTTGATGTCTAGTTCTCTCATAAATCTATGGACTTGACTAGTTCTTTGATGACTAGTTCTTTCCATGATTTATGGCTTGATCTATGACCTTGACTGGTTCTTAGATTGTTATTCCTTGCCTATATAAGCAAGGCCCATTCTCATTGTATTTCATTGAGTTCCATAATAATATATGATATTGTTGCTTATTTGTTTGCAAAGGTTTATGTAAAGTTATTCTCCAAATTACTTTCATCTTATTGATTATGGTGTTTGATTAGCATCTATGTTCTTGGCTTGGTACGATCTGGCTATCGTTCCTTTTAGAGTTATTCTAAGTGAGCCCAAGTGGTGTTTTAACATAAGAAAATAAATAAAATTTATCCTAGTTTATTATGGCTTGTGTTTTTGTCCTACATGTGTGGGAATTATGAAGACTTAAGATCATGTCACAATGTTTTATTCATAATGCTACAAAAATGACATGCGAGATAGTAAGAGGATCTACCGTGGTGGGAAGAGTTACATGCCCATAGGAAGTAGGTGACTTATGATTGATTTGGGATAATGGTGTGCTAATAGAAGTATGACTTATGCTTGAATTGATAACAAAATGTATGATAACCTTATGTATGAAAAAGGAGAAACCAAACATGTGTTATGCTTGAAATTAGGATTGATCAGTACATTATTGAGTAGACTATTGTCACTAGATGCACCAATGTGAAGCCTGGAGGATGTGAAAGGAAGCATGTAACCTAATCAAATCAAATATATTAAACTTATAATTACTATTAAAGTAAAGCTCATTCAATTGCATCAGAATCAATTAAGTCTCAATCAAAGTTTAATATTAAAGCATCAAGAAATTCACTTTAAGACCTAAAGTTCTTGAGAGGATATTGATTTCAGATCATGGAGGTGGAACCATGTTATTGATAAAGATGATTAGAAAATGTCTGCATAACTTGAGGTTTGTCGATTAGATAAGCCTCATCCTTTTTACTCTTGAAAGTAGATTTATTTTGTTTAGGGAAGTGATTCATTAAATTAGATTGCCATTGAAAAGAGAAATTGTTAGAGGGTATCAAAATGTTTGACCAAAGGAAGAAAAATAGGATAATGTCATAATCCTTGAGGTTCTTATGAGAGGACTATGTGCAGAAGAAGTGCTCATTAGAATTTTATCCATTTATGAATAGGAATTTTAGAAAATATTAATATAAAAATGAAAAATTTAGTGGTATTTCATTGTGTTGGCTAAGTACTTTAAGAACTTTAGTAAACTAATAATGTATCATCATGTACCAAAACAATCTAAATGACATGTTTTTGGGATTCCTTACCATTGAAAAGAAATTTTAGACCAAAACCGTAGAATTAAGTTGAATTAGGTGAGATATGAAAGAGGAGGAATCCTTGAAGAAAAAATGAGGTATTTCATTAGACATTTAGGAATTTAGGAGACATTAAGACTAGATGCCAAGAAGAAGAATGGAGGTGGGAGAGAAAATGAAGTACATAGGAATGGAAGATGCCCCCGTAGGTGGGGAGAATTGGAAGATGTGAGAATTGTGTAGGTGACATTATTAGAGACAAGGGTAGTAGAATCCTAGAGTTGTGATTCCTCACGAGTGACATATAAAAAAATATCCAAATTATGAGGGTTTGTGGCATTATTATATATGTATATATATCATTTGAAAGATCTTCAACCATTATGCAAAAGAATAAAGAATCGTTAGAACCATATGACCTCTAGAATAGAAAAATAACTCAAGAGAGTATAAGAAGAGAGATTTGATGTACAACTTACAAATTTTGGGTTCACTAAATGATTAAATTTATAAGGGGTTGGTGATGAATTTATATTATCATAATGATTTAGTTTCTAAAGCTAATTATAGTAATATCAAGATAATGCATGAATGAAGATAAATATTAGTAAATAATGAATAAAAGTACTAGCAATAGGAAATCAAGGATGACTTCAATGATATTATGGATCGTGTGTGTTGATTTGGATTAGGTCAATGAATAAAGGGGTTGTGATCCGATAAAGCTTTGTCTCTAAAACTATGTCAAGAAAAACTACCTAAAGCAAAGCGTGTGGCATGGACAAAGGCATATGGACGGTATGACCCTTTCGTACACTTTTGTCCCTTTATGATCTCAAATCCAAACTTGTTGCTATCATGTGATGCATGTTGATCTATTATTGTATGTAATTTTGATCTTCAACATTATACGATGCTCACTATGAAACCGATTGAATATTCAAAACTCTAGATATGGTGAGGAAAACCTATAAAACAAACATTAGTTGTGTTGTGGCACCCCCATGTAACATCGATGTCGTCACTACTCGAAGAGGGATCAAACCACTCATCTAGCACGTGATATCTAAAACATATGCAACCAAATTGATAATCATGAGCTTGCAACAATGTGATTTTATTTATCCTTTCCCCTAGCTTGAATTGAGATGATTTGCTCTTTGTGCTTACAAATCCGAGTAGAGGACTATGATAAATGACTATGCGAGTATATGAAAACTCAAGGGAATCTTGAAGTAGATTTTCTTGTGATTGATTTTAGTATTTTTTTATTAAAATGTTAGGTTCCAAATAGATAGAACCTCTCAATCATATATGAATAATTTATCATATATGAATAAATTTCTTATATATGGATTCTAGATTTGGAAAACTTGGGTAAAGCCTAATAGGATTGCAAACAAAGAATTTCAATTAAGAAAAGTTTCATTAAGGGAAATGGATGAAAGCATTCAATTTGTCCCATAATCATATGGGTGGTATAGTTCCATATACATGTGCGAGTAATTTGAAAATTGGAATTATAATGTGAGGGTATAACCTAATTTTATGAATTAATATGGTTGTTATGTGAACAAATATGTTGTGCGTAAAATCAATGATGAGTAAGATATTGCTAGGGATAGCATAACTAGTAAAATTGAGAAAGTGTGGGCTAGTGTAAAAGTGTTGTATAATTTGTATTATTGAAAGACATGAATTACCAAAATAAGTGTCTAAAGATCCAATATATAAGGGGTTCTAGAAACATGGGGTGATGAAAAGGCCATGAGGATGTGGTACTTGTGAGTAGGAGGAGAAATCTTAGTATGCTCATAGGTAGTTGATTAGGTTGATTACTATGTTGAATGGGCATAAAGAGAAACAATATAAAAAAATAAAACTATAGGGCCCCTAGTGATTAACTAAAATAAGAATTATTTATTATTTGGCCTAAGTTAATCTAAATAGAAACAGTAATGGAATAACTAATATGAATTGAAATGTTAATGCTAGATGTTTTTATTTGATATTAAATGAAGTAAAATAAATGAAATAGAAGGGATAAGATACTAACCTGAATATAACTTACCTTGTTGTGTGTTGGACCTAGACAGGCTGATATGCGGGCTAGACTAGATGTGAAGATGTTGTTCTTAGAAACTACAACAATTGGAGATTTGACTGAATTGGGAGCACAGGAGAGAACCGGGGTGCCTAAGGGTGCCTGGTCTTTATTTTGGGTGCTCTCTGGTCTCAAAAAAAGCTTAGGTCTGTTCTAATAAGTGTCATTAGGTCTTCACAGATCTTCGTATTTATCACATATTTATTGCAGTATCTTCGCTTATGTCGCCAATAATATGAAATGAATAACTACATGTAAAACCCCATACAAAGCATCAATTCCTAAAAAATAAATATGCAAATGAAGGGGTTAGACTAACCTTAGCCGCCACAATGGTGGACTTACACTAAGCATTGCACTACATTCCAGACCAATGTAGTTTTGTGTGCTTATGTATGTGTAATTTTGTGCCTAGGGTTCCTAGTGCCAATGACATAGAAGTAGGGAAATAACTAGATGTAAAGATGCAAATAGTGGATGGAATATAATGAATACAACCATTTTCCCTATGCTTGTGTGATGTAGATATAGAATATGCCCAATGCATCCCTTTCCTTAGTAGATAACTACCCTTGATAGATGATAGTTTTCCCATAATATAGTGAGTATGTTATGTTTATATAGGGATCTCTTGTTCAAATTTCACACTAATGACCCAAAATGCCGACTACTACCTAGGGGAATGAATGGGGTAATAACAAAGACTGACCTTGAAGAAACAAATTAGAACCAAGAGTTACAAAACCAAGGCACCTAAAATCACGTGATCTGGGTGCCCCAATGCTACCCTAGGCACCTAGTTATGAAATGAAGACAACAATCAAGAAAATTACGACACCTAAGACTCCTACAAGATTCCCAAAACTAGATAGACAATGATTTATTGGACCGGACAAATAATAATTACTACTGACTAACTAACGACATGACTAGGGGATAGGTCATTAGTGAATACTTTTATTACGTGAGATCCATATATAAAATAACATACTTGGCGGTATAAATGTAATAATAAGTGTGTGATTTTGTGACTACATTTTCCCCATTTTATGTTGGTGAGCGGAAATCTTGATAACATAAAGTAGATAGAGATGCATACCTGAAAAAAATCAAAGAAGCCCATGTTGTAGTAGAATGCTCTGATGTGTAGTAGAAGCGTGTCAAACCATATATAAGTAGGTTGATCCATGTAACGTAATGAAAAACATAAGTGTCATGATGAAGTGCACTAAATGAAAGTGATGAGTATGATGATTTCGAATGTGGTGTAATGATGAATAGGTGGGTAGGGAGTGATCAGTTCCCAACCCGAATGCTTGTATATGAATGAATAACTAGAGGATTTGGGCGTCCTGTTTCGCCAGAGGAAGAGTGTAGGGAGAAAAGTGTGTTATTCTCTATTCTTTAATTATGTCTTCAAGATCTAGCCGTTGTAGAGATGGAATCGATCAAATTTTGTGGTTTTTGGATCTAAATGATTTCGATCAAACAGTTGACCCATATAGGAGTGATATAGGGAAGGCACTCTTTCCCCCACTCCACGGGTGTTGCCACAATAGGATGGCTTCCAAGTTAGGTCATTTGGAAGAAAATGTGAAATGAATGATGGCTTCCAAGTTAGGTCATCTAGAAAAAGCATAAAATGAATGATGACTTCAAAGTTAGGTCATCTAGAAGCAAGCGCAAAATGTGAGAGGGCTTCCAAGTTAGGTCATCTGGAAGCAAGCGTAAAATGTAGAATAACTTCCCAAGTTAGGTCATCTAGGAAAAGTGATGAATGTAATCTCCTAAGTTAGGTCATCTGGGAGGCCACACATAACTCCCAAGTTAGGTCATTAGGGAGGCCAATTGTGTTGAACTCGTATTGATTAATGATTTCAATTTGTTAGAAATTTTGAACATGTTAATTGATTGATTGATTGATCAATTATTTGATTGGTTACTCATGGAGAGATTTTATGCAAGTTGCCCCTAGGTTAGGTCATTAGGGGGAAGTTGATAGAAATTAGTGAAATGTCATGTGAAAATATTTTTAATCACTTGTTTCCCCCAAGTTAGGTCATTAGGGGGAATGATGAAATGTCACATTAGAAAAATTTGTATGTTTTTGCCCTTAAATTAGGTCATTAGGAGGGATTAGTAGTGAATTATCACGCAGTGAACTAGTAAATATTTGAAACATGGTTGAGTTGGTAAGCTTGACTAATCACATGTAATATGAGAGGAATTATAGGATGACCTCAATGATATGCCCCCCCTTTCGAAGAAAGGGGAAGTGATGAAAATAATGATCATTAAAAGTTTCTAAAGTAAGTCCTGAAATTGATAGAATGCATAAAAATCACCAAAATGTATATAAAGTGAATGGAAGAAAACATCAAAAGAGACAACATGTGAAAAGTGTGTTTAATAGGAAGTAGGTGGAATTCTAAAAATAATGCTGCAAATAGGGTGTAAATCAGAGTAGAAATGCTCAAGATATGACAAAATCGGTGTAGTGTGTATTAGTTGTGGAAATAGATGTGAAATAATGACTATAGTAAAGTAAGTGATGAAAAAGTAACTATAAGTAGTGAAGTGAAAAAGTGTTGAGTCACTTCATTTATTTTTTATGTGATCGTGAGAGTAAGAATGAAGTGTGTGAAAATGCTATAAGAAAGAGAAGCCCATCCTAGTCGGTTTGAGAGGGTGGCGCATTGCCATAGCATCGCGTATTTGACCACGAGTTGGTAAGTGCATCGTTTTTCATAAAATGTATGGTGTAGTAGTCATTTTGGTTTAATTTTTGCAAATTTGAGATTTTTATTTTCTCGGCAAATTTGAGACACTGGGAAAAGTGGTGAGGGTACTAGTGACCCCTAAGACAGAAACACCCAGAACCTGGTGCTAGTGTCCTGCTCCTAGGCACCCCAATCCTGCATCTGGGCACCTAGTCTAGGATGTGTGTAGTTGATGTATAATGTTGCTAAACATGGTGCTAGTATGATAACTGAGTGTATTTGGTCTTGTAATGTATTCTAACACTATGTTTTTGTCATTTTTGGTGTTTAGAGGGATATCCACTCGAGGGAGTTCCATGGTGGGCGGTACTTTGCTTGGATTCGGTTTTCCGGATGTGGAATGGGATGTGATGGATCCATGTTAGCTTGTGGCACATACCACGGATGGGGATGTGCCCTATAATATGCCCATGTTGATGTTCTATGCGAGAGATGGTGTGCGGATATACATGCACATTCTGCTTACTGCATGGGGAGATGACTGTGACGTTGGAGGATGTATATCACATACTATGATTGCCAATTGTGGGGGAGAGAGTATGAGTTATGCCAGTGACAAATATGGAGTGGCAGATGTGAGCTATGAGATGGTATTTTATGGGGACTCGAGTACCTACCAAGGCCCATATTATCCTAGATGTTATGTTATAGTTTGGTGCTCTGCATTTCGAAATTTCATAACAGTTGTGATTACATCATGTATTGTTGTGGAGGGAGGAGATGTAGGAATATTTTGTAAGATGCATGACATATGCTAGTAAATATAGGAGGAGGGCACTAGATATGCATGGGCACGATGTGTGTTGGCCCACCTATATAGAGATCTATACCGATTTACACGGACGAGAAATGGTAGAGGGATATGAGCCACCACACTATTGCATGTGTGGGCATATGAGCATATAGTTGTGTTGAGACTAGTTTTAGGTCCATGAGGGGAGTGGACTAAGCTAGAGATATTTGTGAGGAGGTGGGTTGACATGCATGGGGGAAGATGGATACAGATACCTTCTCAGGGGAACTTATAGATAGGATGGGGCCCAAGGTAGATATATGGAAGCCATATCATGATTGCGGGAATGGCTAGAGGATGTGACAAAGTTGTGATGTATTCGAGAGGATTATGTGGCTAGAGGACTGCTTTCTGGTGTGTGGTGGAGATTTTTAGGTAGAGATGTTGTCACGACAGTTTCATATTGCTCAAGATGTGCCCCTAAAGCCATGTACATGGTTGAGATCTATAAGAGCACCTAAGTGGTGGATTGGTGCTTAGGCAGGGCTAACAACAAAGCACTAGTTTTGTCGAGGTTGGATGAGGTAGATCCAACAATAACGGCTATTTATGGAGATGACATGGGTTATACCGAGGAGTATCATGCATGGTGGGTATTTAATTAGTGGGTATTGTTGTACCCATTATTTGCAAGCCAAATAGAGTTACCACGGAGGAGGGGGAGAGGGGAAGCACATGCTCCCAATCCTATATCATGTTAGGAATATCTATGTTGTAGTGTGAACATAGAATATTATGTAAGTGATTATATTATCTAGGATAATATAATATGTGTTGTAATAATTAATTACATTATTGTAAATGTAATTATGAGTGGGTGAGTAAATATTGTTATGAGTTGTTGAGTAAACAAATCATTAACAATATTAGTTTTGTGAGAAAACAAAATCTCACGTATAATAGCATGGAGTTGTTTTAGGAGTTATGTGTGGAGATATTTATGGAGATTATATCTCCTTAAATATAGGAACAACATCTCCTATTTAAATGGATGTAATACTTCCTATGTATTGAGCAAGAATAAAGAGTAAGATTTCGAATTTTCTTTATGCAATTATGATATTAACTTTTCATATCAAATGTCGTAGTTGAACATAAGTATTTTTTTATATGTGCATTGTGTGTGTTATGGTTTTATAATAAGATTTTGTATAGTGATCTAACATGTTGTTATGTGTGTTTGTAGGTGATACGTATTGGTCATTGATTGTGGACACATCCATCTATAAATTGATGTGGAATGTGCGGCCCGATGCCCTAGGCGGAGGTATACTAGAGCATGTAGATGATATAGTGGGTGAGCATGCCCATCTATTTGAGCCAATAGCTATAATGTTTGTGATGTATACAATACTTGCTATACGAGAGGACAAGGCACACGAGGAGACTCGATGAGCCAAGGAGGTGGTAGGTAGTGGTCCCTTATCCCAGGACATGTTTGCATGGTATGTAGATTTACAGTGTCAATTCTTGGAGCAATCTACAGAGATGAATTTATTGCGAGGTAGGTTAAGCGGTATCGGGGCTGCGAACAACAACATCGCATTGCTAGAGAGGCATCCGATTTCATGGCTTTCGTAGTACATGAGAGTGATAGTGATGATGAGGTCATTGACTAAGGGAATATTATATATGATGGGGGCTTGCCCCTGGTTGTGAAAAGTGGTTTGTGATGATGATTGTACTTGCAATATATGTAAAGACTCCTTTGTTTTGATGATAGATCTATGTTGTATTGTCATCATGATGTAAATGATGTTGTATGATTCTATGGTTATTGTCTAGTATATGTAATGTGTATTTTTTGTGTTTGATAAATATAAATTCACATTATAATGTTGGTAATGGTAGATAAAGTGTGTATGGTAAATGAGAATAAATATCAAATGTAATGTGAATGATGAAATGTATATTGAATGGATTGTGTAGCGCGTAGTTAATATAATGATCCTAGTAAAATAGACGAATGTATGATAGTAAAATGAAGATATCGTAATGAATGTATGAAAAATTAATGTAGTCGTAATATGTTAGTATGATGAAAGGGGAGGATTAGCAATGCCCCCCAGTGTGGGAATGAAGAGGCTCATGTAATTAATGCTCCACTGTAGACACCTAAAAATTGGTTTCTCAATTTAGTGTCCCTCACATTCGTTTACCTGCTTAGGTAACTTGGGGCACGTTTACGTCACCAACTATCCCCTTGGGATAGTTTTCCAATTTGTGATTTAATCACTTACTCTAAATTTAATTCATCACATCACATCTTACCCATGAGTAATTAAATATTAAATATTTAATTACGCTTCTTCCCATGCATCTTAATCACTTATCTACCCCAAATTTATTCTATCTATGCATCACATCCATTTTTAATCTTCCCTAAGCGGGATATTTCCCGTGGTCGGGATAAGTCTTGTCTTTCTCGAATCGATCAATTTGGCCATCTCGGGAGTCTTCTCCGCGATCGGCGCCGACCCATATGGTCGGCGCCGATTTTCTAGGAGCGGCGCCGATTATAAAAGCAAGCCCAGAGCTCAGTTCTAGGGACGAAAAGACCGAACAGAGAGACTAACGAGCGAAAGAAAGCACTTACGCACGAACAGAGAGCGAGAAAGATACGAGGTTGCGAAGAGAGATCTTTTTAGCATCATTTGTCTCGGTTAGGGCGAGATCTGTCCTAATCAATCCCCGAGAGGAGCACCGTTTTACTCTGCCGTATCATATCAACATCACACACCACCATCTCATCATCGGTGACTCTGTTCCAGCGTCTCTCCATCTTCGGCACATCTTGCAGACTACATTCACCTTCCAATCCCCGAATCTCATCGCCATACGATCCCGATTGGTCGATGCCTTGATTGACACTCGATCTTATCCATCGACGCCGATCAGTCCCGATCGGCGCCCGATCACATCGATCGCGCCGCCGATTCTACCTGGGCCGATCGCGCGATTTCATCACAGCGAGGTAAAGGTCACAGGTAACACAAATCGACATTACTTCCCGATTCCTCATTTTTTTGTACTTTCTGTCTGCTGTTCAGTTTCTGTTTTATTACTACAATCAGAAAATCTAGTCTTTATTTACATCTTTTATCATGTATGCTTCTTTTCTTAATTGAAAACGTGGACTGACATCCGCCGAGAAAGCTTATCGCTTCTCGGACCCTTCTCGGGCGTCCACTAAAATATCTTTAACGCCATCTTTTTCGTCAAGCATCGGTGTTTTACAGGTTATTCGGAGCTATTGTGTAAATTGCTCGTGTGCGCCCGTCTTGTCTACATCAGCTTCCTCATCCGTCTACATCTTCATCAGGTATCGATTTCATTGGAGTTTTTCAGGGTTTTTGTGTTTAGTTTGGTACATTAACTTGGACAGGTAACAAGCGCAAAATTCTTGATCTACATCCTCACGTCGGTGGGACCTATGAGTCCACATTGGTAAG
The DNA here is from genome assembly GCA_018340775.1 of Taxus wallichiana var. yunnanensis. Classification (NCBI taxonomy): domain Eukaryota; kingdom Viridiplantae; phylum Streptophyta; class Pinopsida; order Cupressales; family Taxaceae; genus Taxus; species Taxus wallichiana. The sequence continues at coordinate 508,256,096 of CM031244.1, read as the reverse complement.
AGTGTTCTTTTCGAGAAATGATTTGTTCCTTTTCTGAGATGATGGAGTGCATGATGAAACATTCTTAGAAAAATTCATCATTTCAATCTTGCTATAAGAATGCAATGCATTATCTTGGTAATTTTTTATATCCTTTACCTAGAAATTTTCGTTTCACCACTATGGGGTGAAGTGGTGGAAGCATCTGGAATAGTTGTTTGCGATCTTTATCGTCACTTTGCTTGATCGGAACTCATGCTCAGGGGAAGAGCTTTCCTATGTCTCTAGCTTTTTGAAGTCCACGCTTTGAGAGTACAATAACATCCCTCAACATTCTTTGTTTTCCTTCTCTCAATTGGCCCGAGATGTTTGTTGAAAACTTCTCAATAAATATCGCGCATAAGATCTCAATCACGATCTTTATAACATTCGCCAATTCGACGATGAGTCTATAGCTTAAAAGGACTTAATCGCATTGTTGGAGAGGATAATCAACCAATTGTCTTTCTCCTTCCTCGAATCCCAACAAATCGAGTTGTTACCCGATCTTGTCTAATCACATTTCTTCCACTCTATGGATCCAAACTTTTTCATACCTTTTAAGAGGCCTTTACGATGACATTGAAACTCAATCTCGCGCCATTGAACAAGGAAAGTTAAAACTTCGCTCCAAATCTAAACCAGATTTCTCTCGGTTCACCAAACCAAATTCTTTCCCTCCTAAAGATAAGAATCGGGTCCACAAATGCTATCGTATTAAAAACATCAAGAACCGATAGTACTCTAATCAACCACCACGAAGAGATTCCTCATCTTCTCGGAAAGGGCTTCATCATCACGATCCTTCGCTCCTTGGGAATCATACGCCTCTATCTTAGAAAAAATGTTGGAAGTTTTGATCGAACTTCCACCCATTGGCAGGATATTGATGAAAGTCGAGAACGCCCATTACGGTATAGGGAAAAAATATTTACGTCTGTCATTATCAAGTGCCTTCGGGACTCACCAAGGTCATGACATCGAGTTTGATGTCGACTTTCAAAATCTTGTCCAAAAATTCATTTTTTTTTTCTAAAGGCGAGCTCATTTAAAGGATAACCCAAATGCTCCCCCAAATCAAGCAACGGACGTTTTTAAACAACCTTTCCCCCGAATCATGCCCCAAATCATAATTCTTGGAATCTCAACAGGAAACACCCACCTATCAATTTCATCTCTTCTTCTTACGAAACCAATCCACTGCACATTAATCGAATCAGATCCTCCTTCCTCTTCATCAATCACGGAGTTCCAATATCTTGAGATAGTCTATCTTTGAATATCCCTACATTACAAGCACGGAGTTATCTCTCTCGCTCCTTTGTCTCGACCTTCCATCTATACCCGAGAGGCAGTGTCATCCTCATCCTGTCTCATCATCGACATTCTTTCAATGCTCGAAGCAATCACATCCCTCCGAGTTTCCCACGGACACATCCACTCTGTTGCTCCCATTCCCATCGCCAAACTATGCCTTGGTGAATGTACCTATCATTGTACCTAGACTTCAAGTCGGAAGCATCTTGATCTTGACCCTTCCTATCTCTTTTCCTACGGTAGTTTCACCCATGATTACCTAAGTAGTCCCTTATTTTAAGGCTAGGAACCGCTTCGTCATCACCCCCTTCTTCCATCACCAATGTTACTTCACCTATTCAGGAAAAATCAAAAGAAGTAGCACCTCCATCTATCGCTCTTTCACGAACCTGTTGAGACAACTAAAATCTAACATTATACCATTCGAGTACCTCCCCACTTGCTTCCCCAAAAAGGTTCCTCAATCACCTTATGCCGTTGGGAGTCGTTACCATCCCCGAAAAGGAAAACCCATATTTCGAACCATCAAGACCCTTGGTGCTCTTCCACAAAAATCTCTCTCTACGCCTCATAAGCGATTGGACTTGCATGAGAGAAGGCGTCTTCTTCTACACATCCATCAAAGCCATCATCTTCTTCCACAACACATTCTTCATCAATACCCCTAAAAGTAGACTTACCTACTAAAACGCCCATGCCACCTCTTCTATCGGATCATCATCTTCATTACCAAAACCAAAGCACCCTATATTCCTCTATTACACCTACCTCAAGGACTTCTTCCTCATCTAAATCAACATTATCTAAATCATCAGTAAATCCATCTAAGCAACCCCTTTGTCTCCAAAGACCCTCAATTTTCCCATCCCTTATCATCTTCAAAATCTATCTTAGGGCTCCTCCACCAAAGTCAATCATGTCTCATTTACTCCCATCCCAAACACAAGGTTGCTCCTCCAATGTCCAAACAAACAAGAGGATCCCTAAAGAGACCGTTAAACCTAACATGCAAGTTCTCTTACCTCTTCTTAAGGTAAAAGAACCATCTTCATCATCTCTATCCTCCTCTTCGTCTACCGGATTCTATCTCCGAAATCCTTCATCAACTCATCCAATCTGGTTGACTTCAAGAAAATTGCAGTACTTTGATCCATAACCCTTCCTCCGATTAAACCTTATAATCCTAAAGGTAGTGAAACCTACTTGGTTTAACTCGATCGATTGTGCTTACCACCGTACTCCTCATGATCTTGAGGATGTAAAGCTCTCAAAAATTATCAAGAACCTTAGTCGGAAGAAAGTGACCTTTGCGGAGGAGGAACAATTACCTCCCTTCATCTTAGCCCCATCAAACCTCAACCATCCACTCGGACCTCTAGTGGTTCCATCCCACTGATCTTCCACCTTCCCAAATTGACACAATCCATATCGCCACTAGAACCCAACACTATGATAACCCATCTTCATCTTGACATCTCGACCACGGGTTGTCATTTTTCACGCATTGCCCTAAAGACATTTCTCCTTCCTCATCTTTATATGACCCGGGGTCTCTATTCGTCTTGCACCTCGGGCTCAAGTTCCGTGTCTCGTTGAGAGAGTGTTATGAAACAACTCACCCGGCTCCGGTCAAAATGTCTCTTTTTGACCTCATCCAATCCTCTCCTCAACATCGCTGAAGCTTTGATTGATAATTTGCGTCGTATCTCATGATAAATTCCAATGAGCTTTTCCCTTTGAGTTGGTTGTTGGGTGAATGGTCCATCGACCACCATTTCTTTGAGGATTAAATTCCTCCTCTTTCTTGAGGAGGATTTGGAGGCTCCCTCTTCATCACGACCAAATCAATAACACTACCTTAAAACGTGTTATGATCGATAGTGGAGCTGCTGCTCATCGTCATCTCCTCGGCACACATTCGAACAACTTAAGTTACGAAGAATGTGGTGTCACCTCCACCCTTCGCCCTTCGATCATTTAACGATCATCATCTCGATCCTCTAGGAGCTGTGGTCTTACCCATCCGAGTAGGTAAGAAGCTGCTCCCATGAACTCTTCTATATTGTCGAAGGAAAATTCCCACTATAACATGATCCTCGGACGCTCCTGGATTAGCGTGATGCATTGTGTCCCATCCACCCCTCCATCGATGCCTAAAATATCAATATGAGGGCAAAATATATACTCATCCAGGAGATCCTTTCCCTTCCGCACAATGCGACATGACCACTAGGTGCGCCTTTAAAAGAAAATACATCTTCTCCAGATGGGGCCTCATCTTCTTCCATACCTGCAACCAAACTACCGGATTTACAAAATCTGGAAGAGACATTGCAGCGTTTCTCACTAGGAGAGCTTCCTCTCTTTTCTTTCGATGCCCATCTCAAACCTAATGAGTATGGTAGACCAGACAAGCAACCTGAATATCAACCAGGTCTCGGTCGCATCGTCACCATTGGTCCGCCCCCAATTGATCGCAGACCAATTTCATCTACGGTGGTCTTGATACGCCTCATCATCGCCCGGATTCTCCTCCTAGAGCCAAACCTTACCTAACAGGGTTTGATCACCTACAGAATCCCACGTTTGCAAAGACTTATCTACATCGATGCGCGTGGAAAGGTTTTGGCCTTGGAAAATATGAACAAGGTATACATGACCTCAAATCCATTCCTACTCTCATGCCACATCAGAAATTTGGGTTAGGATTTAAACCTCTTTCAAAGGCCACTGTCACTATTCTTGATGAGTCTCTTCCTACTGAAGAACCATCTTCCCCCACCAAGTCAGAAGCATCACTTGATGTGGACGATGACATTTCCATCCCACCTAACTTTTTTTTTTGATCAATACCATTTCCTTAGGGCCGTTGGTCTATGAGACTAACAATCGGTCCGCTTCTATACCATTAATCTTCCCTGAAATAGTTGGAGACGACTCTCCTACTATCAACACTATCCACTGTGCGGATGATGATTCTGTCCTCACCTATCTGGGGGCAGAGGATTCATATCTTCCCAAGACTATTCCTTCTGACACGTCTACCCTTCTCAACGAAGCCACTATCGACCTTAATATAGGGACTTCTGAAGACCCTCGCATCATCAAGGTCGGCCAATCCCTTAATCCACAGGAATTAGGGGACTTTACCGCTTTTCTTTCCAAACATCGTCAAGCCTTTGCTTGGTCATATGAAGATATGCCAGGACTCGATCCCGATATTGTGGTCCACAATATCGTTACCCTTCCCAACATCAAACCAGTTAAGCAAAAATTACGTAAAATGCACCCTAGAGTAGCCCTTCTTGTTAAAGAAGAATTACAACGCTTGCTCTCGGCAGCTTCTTCATCCACCCATCGATTATCCGCAATGGGTGTCCAATGTAGTACCAGTAACTAAGGCTACTGGGAAAATTCGAATTTGTACCGACTTCCGGGATCTTAATCTTGCCTGTCCAAAGGATGATTTTCCTCTTCCTAATATCGACCAACTCGTAGATTTAACTGCGGGTCATGAGATGCTTTCTCTTATGGATGGTTTCTCTGGATATAATCAAATCCTCATCGCACCAGAAGACCAACATAAGACCTCCTTCATAACCCCTTGGGGGACCTTTTGCTATCGTGTCATGCCTTTTGGCCTTAAGAACGCAGGAGCAACCTATCAACGAGCAATGACATACATCTTCCATGATCTCTTACACAAAACTGTAGAGGATTATGTTGACGACCTCCTCGGCAAGTCCAAGCGCCGTCAGGATCATCTTTTCATCCTTGCACCTCTCTTTGAGAGGCTTATCCGCTTCTGTCTTCGTCTAAATCCAGCTAAGTGCGTGTTTGGCGTTCTCACTGGTAAACTTTTAGGTTTTATCATTTCCATCAGGGGTATTGAAGTCGACCCAGAAAAATAAAAGCTATCCTTGAGATGCCTCCCCCGTCTAACTTAAAGCAACTCCATGATCTCGAGGGCGTCTTGATCGGTCGCGTCGTTTTATCTCCCAATTGTCGGACCGTTGTCAACCTTTTCACCATCTTCTCCGTAAGAATGTTCATTTCGAATGGGATGAGCATTGCCAAAAGGCCTTTGATGATCTCAAAGCTTATCTTCTTTCTCCACCCGTGCTTACACCTCCACGCGAGGGGGAGCCTTTCTATCTTTATATCTCTGTGACTGACCATGCTCTGGGAGCCATGATCTCGCATCGGAACACTTGTGGTAAAGAACAAGCTGTCTATTACATCAGTCGCACCCTCCATGAGTATGAGACACGTTACTCCGAAGCTGAAAAACTATGTTGCGCTCTCTTCTTCGCAACTTCTAAGCTTCGTCATTATCTCCTTAATCACAAAACTTATATTGTCACAAGTGTCAATCCCCTCAAGACAATCCATGCAAAACCTTATCCATGAATGATCGCATCACTCGTTGGCTTATGCTTATGACTGAGTTTGACCTCGAGTTTATCTCGCAAAAGGCTATCGAGGGTCGGGTTATTGCGGATCAATTAGCGATGCTCCTCTTAGGACACTCAAGACCCCCTTGCTCAATTCCCGATGAGTATATCCAACAAATTGATTTTGGTCTATCTCCATTTAAAGTAAAGCTCTTCTTTGATGGATCCAAATGCCAGCAAGGGGGAGGTGCGGGTTTTGTGATGATTCCTCCTTGGGGTACGCCCATCCCAGTCGCACACAAATTAAACTTTGAGTGCACCAATAATATGGCTGAGTACGAAGCTCTTGTCTTAGGTCTTCAAAATGCCATTAATCTCGGCGCTCGTCATATTGACATCTTTGGTGATTCTGAACTCATCGTTAACCAGGTCACGGGTGTCTATCAATGCAAGAATGATATCCTTCAAAAATATCGCGACATCGTTCTTGCCCAACTCCAATCTTTCGATAACTTCACTATCCAAGCCATTCCTCGTACTGCAAATCGATTCGCGAGATACCATGGCCTCTTTAGCCTCCCTTATCCCGCCTTTTACCGAAGACTCGCGTCTTTATGTGTGCATGTGCCGATTAGATCAACCATCTCATCTTGGGCAACTAACGCCAATCAATGTTGTCACAACCCATACTCAGGATGAGTGGTATCAACAGATAGTTGATTATCTATCTCATTCGGTCCTTCCTCCAGATCTGTCTCCCAATGGTAGAAGGTCTTTTGTCCAACGCGCCAACCGCTATACTATTCTAGGCGGCCTTCTTTACAAACGCGGCTTTGATGGTATTTTGCTTCGATGCCTCAAAACCCATGAATCATCTAAAGCTATTCAGGAGGTCCATGACGGTATTTGTGGTGGACATTTTAGTGGCTTAGCTGTAGCCAAGCGCATCTTACGTTTGGGATATTATTGGCCTTCTCTTAATCGAGATTGTTGTGAATACACCAAGAAGTGCATCAAGTGTCAGCAACATTCCAATCTCACGCACATCCCTAGTCAGGCTTTGCAACCTGCGGCGGATTTGTGGCCTTTTTCGCAGTGGGGTCTCGATCTTATTGGTCTCATCAATCCTCGTTCTTCACAACGTCATCATTCTATCATTACCGCCACTGAGTACTTTACTAAGTGGGTAGAAGCTATCCCCCTTTCTTCAACAAAGGCTAAACCCATAGTTGATTTTGTCTATCAACACATCATTTGTCGCTTTGGCGTTCCACACAAGCTAATCGCAGATAATGGTAAGTCTTTCAAGAACGCTGATTTGCAGAATCTCTGCAATGCTTTCAATATCAAGCTCAGTTTTTCTTCTCCATACTATCCTCAAGCTAATGGTCAAGCCGAAGCTTCCAATAAAACTTTGCGTAATATCCTCGCAAAGGTAACTAGTCGAGCTGGTAGGGATTGGCATCTACATATCCCTTTTGCTCTCTGGGCTTATCGGACTAGCATTCGTACTCCTACTGGTGCTACTCCCTTCTCTCTCGTCTATGGGTCTGAGGCTGTCCTTCCTTTGGAAGTCCAAATCCCATCTCTCCGTGTTTCTCTCAGAGAATTTGTCTCCGATGAGGATTATCGTCAAAATCGTCTAGCACAACTTGAATTATTAGATGAGCGGCGTCTTAACGCTCTTGAGCATCATCAGGTCTATCTCGAGCGTGTCAAACGTGCTTATAACAAGCACTTGCAACACCGTGACTTCAAAATTGGTGATCTTGTTCTTAAGGAAAATCAAAATGTCACTACCCTCGAAAGGAGTCAACGTGGTAAGTTTGCTCCCAACTGGATGGGCCCCTACATTATCACTCATAAATATGGGTCTGGGGCTTATCGTTTATCTTCCATGGATGGTGTCCCTGAAGCGGAACCTCTTAATGCTTTGCATTTACGGCCCTTCTATTGTTAAAATCTATCTTACACAAATCTAGTCGCAACTCAGATCTTTCATCCGTCCTAATAACCAGTCATCTACTTTCGTGGTGATTTGAAATTGTGTGGTTCTCCGCCTATTGCCTCGCTTACCTTAAATATGAGTATCGCGGCTCTACTCATTGCACGTTTCTTTTGGATATGTTCCTCCTCATGGTAGGAATACCTTAATCACCACTTCATCTGTCCCAAGTACTTATCTTCATCGGATCTACTCGGGTCATGAGTGCATGTTCTTCTATGTTCTCTTCCCCTCCATCTGATCTATCTAGGTCTAAACTCAGCTTCTTTCAAAAAGTTTCAAAAAAAAAAAAAAAAAAGAAAAGAAAAAAGATGCTATCAAAAAGATGGTGATCCCTCGAAGGACAAATATCCATACATTATCAAGTGAATCAAAAAGAAAATAGACCATACCCTCGAAGGATGGCTATCATTAAAATTCACAAATCTGACTGACCGCTCCTTGAAGGACGGCCGTTTGTTTCTCGAAAAAGAAATATTCAAGGCTTCTTGTAATCAATCAGCCTTCAAGTCGGTTTATACACTTTTTAGCATCAAAGACTTCCGCATCGATCGGTCTTTCCATATCAAGCAAACTTCCGCATTGATCGGTTTGCTTTTCTCATCAAAATCATGAAGCTGAGATTTAGACCTTTTTGTCGATCATATGGAGAATCCTATTTTCCCACTATGGACATGTATTCTGTCCCTTGTAAGTTCCGACAAGATACTTACTTACTTTTCTTTCCGTTTCTATCCTAGATCTGGTTTGCGACTAGTTAGTGTCAGATTTATTTTAATCTTATATAGGGCCTTGTATGCTTGGTCTTTTGGTTCCCTTTCTGGATTTTATCTATGTTCGGTTGGAAGTCCAACTTATCATTTTTCTTCTTCTCCGAGTATCTTCTCTTCTAAGTCACGGTTGTTTCCGCTTTCATCTTTGGCTCTTGCAAGGAGTATTCCCCATTTCTTTGTCTTGCAACCCTGTTAAATTGGCATTTCACATGTTAATTAAATCAAAATTTATCTTCTATCAAAATTCCTCTTATCTATCAACACATCTATCTTTTTTCATTTCTCATTAAAATTACATCTATCTATATCTAAATCTATCCATCAAATGTACATCCAAGATACATTACATCTATCTATATCTAATCCATACATCAAACACATCTATCTATTTATTCATCAAAATATTTAAACACATGTACATCCAAGTTACATCATCTATCAAAGTTATATCCACATCACATCTATCATCTATCAGTCTATATCTATCCAATCACATCTATTTTATCCACATTTCAATCTATCTAATCACATCTATTTCTATCATCTATCAGTCTATATCTATCCAATCACATCTATTTCATCATCTATCAGTCTATATCTATATCCATCACAATTATGCTACATCTATCCATGTATATCAACATCAAACGCATGAGATCAATTATATGACAAATAAAATGATGAATCTATATATACATGTGTGTCTGTACAACAAAAATGGGTGGCTTTCAATCAAGCCATCTATACAATGCCTTCCAATCGAGGCTACATCACTACATGGATACCAAATCTATCAATCACATCTATCCATCTATCCATCAAAACATCTAAAAACTTGTCCATCCAAGTAACATTCCATCTATCTATATCTATTTCTCATCCAAATTAAATCCACATATCAATCACATCAAGTTACATCACGTCTATCTATCCTCTATGTCTATCCCATCACATCTATTCATCATCTATCAGTCTATCGATTTATACTCATTTTTTCCCGTGGATTGCGGTATCGCTTCTCCACGTCGTTTATTTCCATCTGCTAATATCTTTGCCATAGTGTTGATGCTTGGCTTATTTATCTGGTCATTATTGTGTGCTGAATGTTACCTTTTGGCACATCTTTTCGATATCCTTGTCTATTTCGGGTTTGTTCCCTTTGCGTGGGACACTCGTATCTTTCGGCAGCTTAGAGTTAAACGGGTCTGTAGGCACTAACGTCGTCTCATGAGGAGACCGTCTAGTTGTCCCTACCAAAGTGTCTCTCTTTAGATGCTGACTATTTTGCAGTTCTCCTTACACTCATGGGTCTGTAGACACTAACGTCGTCTCATGAGGAGACCGGCTAGTTTTCCCTACCAATGTGAGTTCCTTAGGTTGCTGCCCTTGTGTTTATTTTTATGCGCCCTCAATGATCAGTTCTACTCCAGCTATCCGACTGGGGCATCCTGCATTTTTCATCTACCTCTTTCAAACTCGGGATCGTCTGTTCTATTATCCATCCCATCCCTAGTTTGAGGGGGATCACATCATCACTAATTCTTCCCTTCTTCCATCTCCTTGTTTTTGTCTCATAACCTTGCTTATCGCAAGTTACTTGACAAAAAGGGGCAAAATGTAGACACCTAAAATTGGTTTCTCAATTTAGTGTCCCTCACATTCGTTTACCTGCTTAGGTAACCTGGGGCACGTTTACGTCACCAACTATCCCCTTGGGATAGTTTTCCAATTTGTGATTTAATCACTTACTCTAAATTTAATTCATCACATCACATCTTACCCATGAGTAATTAAATATTAAATATTTAATTACGCTTCTTCCCATGCATCTTAATCACTTATCTACCCCAAATTTATTCTATCTATGCATCACATCCATTTTTAATCTTCCCTAAGCGGGATATTTCCCGTGGTCGGGATAAGTCTTGTCTTTCTCGAATCGATCAATTTGGCCATCTCGGGAGTCTTCTCCGCGATCGGCGCCGACCCATATGGTCGGCGCCGATTTTATAGGAGCGGCGCCGATTATAAAAGCAGGTCCATAGCTCAGTTCGAAAAGACCGAAAAAGAGACTAACGAGCGAAAGAAAGCACTTACGCACGAACAGAGAGCGAGAAAGATACAGGTTGCAAGAAGGAGAGATCTTTTTAGCATCATTTGTCTCAGTTAGGGCAGATCCTGTCCTAATCAATCCCTGAGAGGAGCACCGTTACTCTGCCCGTATCATATCAACATCACACACCACCGTCTATCATCTGGTGACTCTGTTCCAGCGTCTCTCCATCTTCGGCACATCTTGCAGACTACATTCACCTTCCAATCCCCGAATCTCATCATACGATCCACCGATTGGTGATCTGCCTTGATTGACACCGATCTTATCCCGATCGCGCCCGATCGTCCCGATCGGCCCCGATCACATCGATCGCCCCGATTCTACCCAGTCGACGCCGATTTCACCTGCGAGCAGGTAAAAGGTCACAAGTAACACAAATCCAGCATTACTTCCCGAGTTCCTGTTTTACACTTTCTATCTGCTTTGGTTCCATTTTTTATTACTACAATCAGAAAATCTAGTCTTTATTTACATCTTTTATCATGTATGCTTCTTTTCTTAATTGAAAACGTGGACTGACATCCGCCGAGGAAGCTTATCGCTTCTCGGACCCGCTTCTCGGGCAGTCCACTAAAATATCTTTTAACGTGGTCTTTTTCTGTCAAGCATCGGTGTTTTACAGGTTATTCGGAGCTATTGTGCAAATTGCTCGTGTGCGCCCGTCTTGTCTACATCAGCTTCCTCATCCGTCTACATCTTCATCAGGTATCGATTTCATTGGAGTTTTTCAGGGTTTTTGTGTTTAGTTTGGTACATTAACTTGGACAGGTAACAAGCACAAAATTCTTGATCTCAAACTCCTTAGCGAGTCAAGTATGAGCCACATGAGCAAGAGTGTGTCATCGAGAAATGATTGAGTGCGCTAGATGAGATGATGGAGTGCATGATGAAACATTCTTAGAAAAATCCCTCAACAGTCGTGTAAGAACTATAAGAATGCAAGTGCATCATCGGGGTAAGGTGATATAAGTCACCTACCAAATACCTGGATGGGGTGAAGTGGTGGAAGCACATGGAATGGGAGTAGCGTGTGAATATGTGCCAAACTGAATGTCATATGGAGTTATGGTGGGATGTGCAAAAGTAGGGTGCTGATGATGGCAAATGTGAAGTAACAACATGACGTGGTGGATAGCGTGAATGCGATGGGTGAGGTGGATGTAATGAATGTGATGGATGTGGTGGAGAATGTGTATGAATAGTAGACTGTGGTGGATACATCATAGCTAAAGCATTATATGTAGGAGAAGACTCAATCATAGTAGAAACTCTCTGTTGAGGTAGAGGAGATATGGATTGCTTACATGGGTGAGAACCAAAGGAGATGATGTTGGAGGGAGGAAGGACGAAGACCTAGAGGGAATCTGTGTGCATCAAAGAGTTACACTCAACCAAAAAATGGTATAGCTTCAAGATTCAAGCAAGAACACAACCATGAAAGCAATGTGCATGCATTAAGGGAAAAACTAGGATCAATACTCCATGCTCATAGATCAAGAAAGGTGGTGTACATATAGGGGAGTGATGAGTAACTCCCATGTAGAGATAATGATGCCTCCATGATGGAGAAGAGGAGTTACTTTCCCAAATGGGAATGTAACTCCTATGACACATACTTACACATATGATAGATTTTGTAAGGGAATCTGTCATAACTAATATGACACCTATGATCCATGCTCACCTAAGTGAGATGACTCACCTGGTGAGGTGGAAATACACCTAATAAATAAATAAAAGGTGAAGAAAATTCCACTCACACCAACACCCCCTTCATTGTAACTTAGGATGAGGTAAGGAAAGTCAAAAACACACAGAGAATGAAAAATGGGTCCCACCACAAGCCTAATGAGGTACTCATGCACAACAAAGAGATCCCAAGTGTGAAGGACAACCCGATTGGAAAAGCATCCACCACAAGAGAAGAAAGAACACTCTCTAATCTAATAAAGATGCCAAGGATGGGTCTCGGCCATAGACAAGCTGAAAAAAGGTACCCATGTATGAAGTGGAAATCTCTCAAAAGGAAGAAGAAGAGAGAAGAAGAGGGAGACGAGAGGGATGCGAGAAGATGTCATGACGGATCTAAACTTTACAACTCTAGGAAGTATCCCGAGAAGAATGTCGATGATGTGGTTCTCTACCTCTGGATTGAAGAAGAGTGACCCACATTTGAATTGTGTGCATTAAGGACAAAAATGATGTGTTGGAAGTCCGCCCACTCCATGAAGGAAACCCAAGAGCAACAGAACAAAGAACTCGAGTCTGGTCCACGAAGTGTGGCATAGGTCTAGCAAGTGAGTGCTAAAGAACTGAATGTAATGCTACGAGAGTAGAACTATTAGAGTGTGAAGAGGGAACACCCACGAAAGGATGTCCAAGTGATGTGAAGGCAACACAAAAACCCCTACAATAGAAAAGGGATCCACAACAGTGGAAGTGATAAGAGTCTGAAAGGGGAACTCCCAATAGTGGAGATGATGAACTCCTCCAAAGCACCTGTAGAAGGATGAGGAACCTGTAGTGCATCACAAGTGGGCTCTATGAAAATACAACCAAGGTTAGGCAGATACTCATCCCAATGAGGGGGCTCAACAAAGAGAAGAGCGATGTCGGACATGTATAAGTCATCCAATGAAGGCAGAGGAGTGAAAGGGGCCTCACACACGAAAGTGGAAAAGAGGCGAGGACAATGACTATATGAGGTTAAGTAGAAAAGCGTAAAGTGTCGATGAGAAGTGGGATGTGGCAACACTCTCTGGAATAGGGAGAGAAGGAGGAGAAGATTCCTCTGTAGTACTATTGGCATCAAAACTGGGTGCACAATCCTCATCATCAGAAGAAGAACCAAAAGAGTATGTGTCAATGAAAGCGCCATCATGTGAATAAGAAGAGGAGACAAATGGAGCAACAACAACAATGGTGGTAGTATGTGAAGGGTCTCTATAGAGTGACTGAAAGATGCTCTAGATGAAGTGGGGAGGATCTAAGTCTGCCACGTGAAAGCGAGAGAGGTGCGAGACATGCATCATCAAGCAACTAAAACATGGTTGCAAGTGTCGAGAAAGTCCTCCAGATGATGATGATCAGTGGGTGCAGGAACTAGCCCAAGCAAAAAGTGTGAAAGACCCTCATGGGAAAAGTAGTGTTCCATGGAAGCACACCAAGCTGAATAATTCACTCTTCCAATAAGAAGTGGTGGAGGTTGTAAGGTGATCCTAAAATGCTCAAGTCTAGAAAGAGCATCCTCCATGATGTGGAAGTAAGAAGCACAAGTTGCATGAATGCAAGACATCGACTCATATGATAATGTGTCTACGTGTAATAAAATACCCAAGAGTAATAATGACCCCCCTGAATGCGGCACTTTATAGAGTAGTAAGTTTACAAAATTGACAATCCCAACACGTAGTGTGTAAAAAATCATGCAAATTTGTGAAGAAGTGTTAAAAACGAACATCGAGTCAAAAGTTATAGCTAAAAATGATTCCCGCAACTGATGGTAAAAGCCAATTGACTCTGCAAACCGATTAAAAAGTGCCTGAAACACGTGCAAAGGGTGTTATATGGGTACTCGTTGGAAACGAAATCAAATTTTAGATAGGGTTTGTTTTGCTTACAAGGGGATTAGCCTCTTGCCAACCTCGGACCTCGCCCTCCGTCTTCAACACTCATAGGAGGGGCATAATAACAAGAAAAATATATCCAAAATTATTACAATGCTAAGGAAATAAATGTTTTTCACCTTAAAACATTAAAAAGGCTATTGTTTTCACCTCCAAACAATAAAAAAGGGATGGTTGAGCATGGACCGAGCTGATGGGTGTTGCACGAGTTGACACCAAGATACTCGAGTGGACTTGTCAGGGATAAGAGGCCGATGCACCGAGTTGCTAGCTAAGTGTAGCCCATGTGTTCTTAGAGTTGTGGTCAAGTATATACGGCATGAATTTTAGAACTGACGAGAGCCAGGTGTGGGTGGTTGAATTTCGAGCTACGTGTCAATGTTCTTGAGTGAAACCGCCAAGCGAGTTGAAACTACCACAAGAACCGAGAACCAAGTTGGAGGAAGACATTGTGTCGAGGCCTAAGTTGGTAAGCACGCCAGGTTGTAAACACCAAAATTGGGTCACATGCTCCTTGACCCTTCATTAAATAATCAACTTGAACACACTCACCTAACCATGGCCCCTTACACCCCACACTAATATTAATTTAATTAATTTAATTAAATTAATCCATGTCCTCATAATATTTATTATTTAATTATCCTAATTAAGATAATTCCCACACCACCACCTCACCCTAAGTCTATTCTTAGTATGTTGCCATAACTAACTAAGACCTAACTAAACCCTAAAAATCAAAGCCTACATCCCCTCTAACCACATTCCCGCATAAGAAAAGGTAACTCCCGCTCTTGCCCAAATGAATAGAGAGATCTAGTGGAAATCATTGCCATGATCTCCCATTTTTAGTAAACCTAGGGAATCCCACCCTAACCGACACCGGTCACCCCGAATGCCGGTCATCCCCTGCAACTGTCGTCGGTTACCTTTTATTCCATTTGGTGACCTTATTTTGAGGTTGGCACATCTTCGAGAGTGAGGAAGGATACGGAGCTGCATGTAAGCAAAAAAGCATCCTTTTACACATCGAGCAATCACCAACATCAATCAAAGAGCCATTTTATTCACGGAAGCACTTGAAAAGCACCACTACATGACCATACACGTATTCTCTGATCAACCACCTCCATCACTCACCATCGGATCCTTAACACGATTAAGTATGGCCCTAATCAATATAGTTTATTTCAGTTAGTAATCTTTATTACTCATGTTATTAATCTATTCTTTGCATGCTTATTGCTTCATCACCCACTTGCTTGTAAATCCAAAGATCCCTTCACCCACATCACCAAATCACCTATTCTCACATGTTGTATACTTATGAGAATACCTAAGACCTCCACAGACCCCCCATTCACTCGCCCAAACTTTATCCGGCCTCGAGACCACCCCTACTATTTAACCTATTTTGATTTTCTTTCACCCCGACCATACCGACACGGTTACCTGCATAACCGCGTCCATCTACCTAAACCGGCATCGGTCACATTCACCAATGTCGGTCTCTGTGTTTTACATCTTGACCAAGAACGGACCCAACAACCACCTTACTAGTTGACCTACATAACCCAAAGATCTCACCGACTAGTCCCGAACCTTGACAGCACCCCTCACCTCTCGAGATCCAACTATACGCTTGAGCATGATCGAGATCTACTTATTGTATTTGAATGAGATACATAAATCATATCAACTACGCTTGAGTAGAACCTTGTTTATTTCTCGCATTAACTTGTTTTAAACAAAGTGGATTGACATGCGATGCAGGAAGTATCACACTTCTCGGAACTAGCATACACTAGGTAGTCCACATGTCATATATCATTTACTTATATTTTGTGGTCTTGTTTTCTATAAGCAGGTAGTTCCTCTAGCCAAAAGGAAGCTCTCACATTCGGTTGTGGATCAAGAATTGAGCAGCGCGCAACAACCATCAACCGACCAACATTTAACAGTATTCCTCCTTGGCCCTTACCCTTATCTATTTCATCATTTCAAAAAGGTAAAGAAAACGGTGAAACAGAGGTAACGATTGTGGCGACATCGAGTTAGGCAATCGAGGCGAGAACTCATAGGGGACAACGCAGATTCAAGACTAACCGACATGGAAGAATTCGGAGTGCTTTCGATGTATAGAGCTCATGAAACTAGCAATCAATGGTAGTAAGGGCACAAGTTGAAGTCATGAGTTAAACAAGGTGAGCATGATGAAAACGACCAAGGCATATTGGGACAAAGCTCGGGGAGAAAATCAATTACAAGCATAGCTAAGAAGGGTCACAAGAAGCAAAGGAAAGTACTTGCCCAATCAATGCATAGCTCGTAGCTAATGCAAAAGAGTGGGGTTCGAGGTGTAAGTAGTGCAGGTCAAGCACATAAAACATGAGTTGAAGCTAATGCAACGAGCCCAAATGAGTAGCTCGATAGAGTTAGGGAAGAGGTGTCGAGAGGCGAGTGAGCCACTCATTGGCCACTTTCAATGAGATGGGGCTGAGCTAGGCAAACAAATAGCTCACATAAAACCTCAAAAACTCAAAACCAACACTCTAAAAACCAGATTTGAACCTCAAAGCTTGAGACTACAACTAGAAGTGTGAAACGCCTCAAACCACGTGCAAGGCTAGAAACTTGAAAAACCTCAAACATGAAAAAAAAACCGGAGAATCGAACAGTCAAAGACACTAAACCCAAAAACACCAAAAACTCAAACAAGAGACAAAAACCCATGAACAACCTAAATGGAGGTATAAACGCCCGAAATCAATGTAAGTAGAGCATGGTCGGAATAACCATTACGACACACGTAACAAAATCATAGATCACATCGGAAAATTTGGAAAATGCACAAAAAATGCCGAAGAGTGCATGGATCCATGAGATCCTCTTTGATACCATGTCAGAGGGAGGAAGGACAAAGACCTGGAGGGAATCCATATGCATCAAAGAGTTGCACTCAACCACGAAATGGTGTAGCTTCAAGATTCAAGCAAGAACACAACCATGAAAGCAATGTACATGCATTAAGGGAAAAACTAGGCTCAATACTCCATGCTCATAGATCAAGATAGGTGGTGTACATATAGGGGAGTGATGAGTAACTCCCATGTAGAGATAATGATGCCTCCATGATGGAGAAGAGGAGTTACTTTCCCAAATGGGAATGTAACTCCTATGACGCATACTTACACATATGATACATTATGTAAGGGAATCTATCATAACCAATATGACACCTATGATCTATGCTCCCACCTAAGTGAGATGACTCACTGGCAGCAAGGTGGAAATACACCTAATAAATAAATAAAAGGCGAAGAAAATGCCACTCACACCAACAGATGATGCCCTTATCCTCTAATTGTTGTAACCTATCTTTAAGGGCAAGACAATCATTGTCCCTATGGCCATTTATGCGATGATAGTTGCAATAAGGTTGGTCATGTTGACATTTTAACGATGTTGTGGATGATGTTGGTTGGAAGGTAGGTGAATTAACCGCTTAGTAAGTAAAATACGTAGCACATCATGTGGTCAAGTGTGATGAGAGAAATGCAAAGGCTGGTGTGACTAAGGTGGAGTGGTAGGAGGAGTAGCTTGTCACGGAGCCGGAAAAGGAGTATATTTTTGGGTGAAGAGAGTTGAGCTTATTTTCTTTTCTTGGGAGGAAAATATGGAGACTGTGTAGGATACTCAACCGTAGGCTCTGGTGGAGAACTAGATGAGGCAATAGTCATAGATGTGTGCGGGGATCTATGATGTGTGTGGAGAGAAGATCCTATTCTAAGTCAATAACCTTATAACATAGGATAGTGAATGATTCACATGTATCATATTGTAATCATTTCTTGAGTGGAGGAATAAGGCCACAACAGAAAATAAATTGCTTCTCAAGATCTATGGGTTGGAAAATAAGCTGATGGATACAAGCATTGAATCTAAGAATATAATCCTTAATAGGTTCCGCGGAGCCCTGATGTAAAGTAGGTAACCGATCATAGGTAACCTTAGGGCCATTTTTTATTATAAACTGACAGAGGAAGGTGTCCTCCATGTCATAAAAATTACTAATGGATCCAAAGGGGAGATGAGTGTACCATTGTAACACCTCATCGATAAGACTATAACAAAAAGCCTTAAGTAGTAATCTATCATTGGAATAGGAAGTCATAACCCTATGATAATGTAGTAGATGAGCATGAGGGTCACTGTACCATCAAAACATGTGAAAGTAGGCATGGTGAAGTCATGAGGGAATGTCGAATTATGAATCTTCTTAGGGACCAGATTTCCATGTAATGAATTGTTGTCGATAGAAGCATAATAGGCCTTACTTTCTAAGGTGAGAGATTGAACTTGTGATTGTAACTGTCCTACAACGTGCATGAGAGAAAGGATATCTTGTGAAGGGATGGTGGAAGATGGCAATAATGTGTTAAGAGGTTGTAATTTTCCATTGTGAGTGATCATAGGGATATCCAAAGGTGATGGAGAAGGATCTGATGCTAAAGGCACACTAATAGTAGGTGTCGAAGAGAAGGTATAACATGTGATATAGGTGGAACATTCATAGTAATCCCATGTACTAGTATCAAAAACCTCCATAATAGGTGAAGAACTTGGTGAGGAAACCTGTATAGAATATGTACTAAGAGGAGATAAAATAATAGGAGAAGTAGCAGATGGTGGTGACTCATGGGTAGTGTTAGATGCGATCTCAAGGGAAGATAGCAATGGAGTAGGTGAGACACATTCGGCAGTATGGAAAGAAGGAGAATCGTGACCCTTATTTTCCTCACCATCAGTAGATGGAATGAGCTTATTGCTAAAAATACCATCAATAGGATCATCAACATAATATAAAGGAGAATGTGAGCTAGAATGAGATGTAGCGGGGAAGCAATGTCAGAAGATGTAGATCCATGATAGGGAACTATGTCAAGAGCTGGAGAATCAGTAGAAGAATCGGTGTGGATTTGTGAATGATTTTCAATACCTAACAAGTAATCAATAAGGGAATCATCTAAAGTTTCTTGTGAAAGATCGAAGGAGGATCACAGGTGACCGTATGGCATGGTGTACAATGATTAAATGCAATAGGATCATCAACAATGGTAATTCCTATAGGAAAATCTGAAAAACTATTAGCCACATGTTGTTGGCCATATAAGAGTTGTTGTTGGATGTGAGTGAGTGTATAAATCAGAACACTATATAAAGCCTTGAGTTCATAAATAGGATTAACACTAAAGTGAGACATGATGGGTGAAGAAGATGAGGGATTTTTAGCCATTAGGGTTTGAGTGGATCCTAGGGAAAACTATTTGAAAATACGGGTTCACCAAAATGATTAACTAAAATAGGAATTATTTGTTATTATGGGCCTAAGTTAATCTAAATAGAAATAGTAATGGAATAACTAATATGAATTGAAATACTAATGCTAGATGATTTTTTATTTGATATTAAATGAAGTAAAGTAAATGAAATAGAAGGGATAAGATACTAACCTGAATATAACTTACTTTTTTATCTTTGGACTTAGATAGGATAATATGCAGGCTAGACTAGATATGGAGATGTTGTTATGGGTATTTGATGAACTAGAGTGCTTGGGAGAGAAATGGGGTGCCTAAGGATGCCCTAGTCCTGGAGAAAAGCTCGTGTCCGGTTACGACAATGTCGCTAAGTCTTCGTAGTGTCTTCGTCTCTGTCCACAATATCTTTGCTTATGTCACCAATAATCTGATATGAAGATCTACCTATAAAACCCCATACAAAGCATCAATTCCTAAAAAATAAAGATGCAAATGAAGGGGTTAAATTGACTTCATAGCTGCCACAATGGTGGACTTATAACTAAGCGTTGCACTACATTCCAAACCCAATGTAGTTATGTGTGCTTGTGTGTGTAATTTTGTGCCTAGGATGCCCTAACTAATGATGTAGAAGTAGGGGGAAATAACTAGATGTAAAGATGTAAATGGTGGATGGAATAGAATGAATACAACCCTTTCCCCCTATGCTTGTGTGATGCAGATGTAGAAGATGCCCAAATGCAATCCCTTGCCTTAGTAGATAACTACCCTTGATAGATGATAGTCTTCCCATAATATAGTGAGTATGTTATGTTTATATAGGGATCTCTTGTTCAAATTTTGACACTAATGACCCAAAACACCGAATAATACCTAAGCGGAATGAAAATACCAACCTCAAAGAAACAAATTAGAACCAAGAGTTACGAAACCAGGGTGCCTAAAATCGCGGATCAAGGGTGCCCAGGGCACCTCCGATCCCCTAGCGCCTAGTTATGAACCGAGACGATAATCAAGAAAATTATGACACCTAAGACACCCAAAATTGTATAAACAATCGATGACCATTCGCATAAATAACAATGACTACTCTTGACTAACTCGACGTCGGGAGTGGGGGATAGGTCATTAGTGAATATTTTTATTACGTGAGATCCATATATAAAATAACATACCCGACGGCATAAATGTCATAGTAAGTGCATGATTTTTGACTACACCTAGGTTTTGTGCAATAAATTTGATTCAAAATAAAGATTCACCAAATGTTTACACCTTAATTAAATTATGGTATGGAAAGTGCACAACAATAAATAGGATGTACGAGTTTATAAAAAGAGGCTATTATGATCTATTATGTTCACCCTTAACCATACATCGTCATAAATAATGCATTAATACTTATAATGATTGATAAAGGATAAAGGATAGCTAAAGCACATAATGCAGTCTCTAAATCATGCACTTTCTACTTACATCAATGCCTCTAAGTATGTCATTATATGTATGACTAAGCAAAAACTAGACATTAACAACACTTGTTTTACTTTTACATTGTTTTATCCCTTTTGATACTTTTGTCATTTACTTTTCTCGAATGGTTGCTTTACTTTTGGACATTAGACAACCTATGACCTAGCTTTGTATTTTATGTTATACACTCCAATCATCCCAGACAAAACCACCGATCGGGGCATGAAGCACTCAGCGCTACTATCCCCTTTGGACACTTTTGTTCCTTTCCTTCCTTTTCTTAAGTTTGAAATGCCACATCGTTTGTTATCTTTTCTAAATTACTACTTATCACTTTGGGTCAATTTTTTGGTTGTTAATGAAGAAATTCAAACAAGGAAATCATATATATATATATACATGACTTACTCACTATCTTTAGTGGATGGACAATTTGCGCTAATACTTATTATCTACTACTTGGGAAAAGAGAAAAATTCAAGGATTCCATTTAGGGTGCATTAGTCACCGCATAGGAACAAATGTTTCGAATTCCATCTCAAGCATTCATCTTAGGGAAAAGTAGCGGTATCCTACTATCTTGGTGTGACCGTGGAAAAGGTAAACCTAGCTTGAGGACACAATTCAATCACATACACACTAGAACTACATAGAGTCTGAAATGTAGTGCAACACTTGGTAGAAATCACATTGGGTGACTAACAAGGTCAATGCGACTTAATCATATGCATTATTTGTTTCATATAATGTTTGTTTGAGCTTTGTACAAGTAGCTATGTGTTTTTTTATAGATCCAAGTGTGACACAAGAACCTTATAAGTAAAGTGGATGTGGCAAAGAGAAAAAGGAAGAAGACAAGTTCAAACCCTAAAAAGATTAGAACATTAGCTATTTCTAGAAAAATAATGCCCGATTCAAACACTAGCTCCTAGTGGTCTTGTCCTCATCTAGATAGTCATGTCTGAAGAGGTTCTAGGTTCCAGTTTCTCGGGCATAACTTACACTGTCTAGATCTAATTTGTTCCGAGTTAGTTTCTAACCCGGATCTCCGAATACAAGCTAAGCCATTCTTGTCTCAAAATTTCTTAAAATTGTTTATTTATTTCATGATAGATCTTGTTTATTATTACTATATTCATTTGATCTCAGTCCTATGATAAATATTTAAATTTCTTTAAATCATTTGGTGAACTCAATCCCTTACATGCTCTTTAACGGATCCATTCTTCTCCAAACCCAAACCCTAGTTGCATTAGGGTTCATATCTACATCTTATCTTCATATCTAAACCTTATTTTCATATATCACCTGCCATAAATCAGATTTGCAAAAATTTCCTAAGGTTTCATGCTTCATTCTACCCTTTGGGTCACTTTCTAGGGCTCCCAATTTTCAAAACACTTTTGTTTCATATCTTGAGCATAAAACTCTATTTTCAAATTCCTTTGAGGTTATTTTTAATTTTTACATATTTAACAAAAACCTATTTTTGTTTTCCCTAATTATTTGCACAATTTTGAAAATTCAAAATTACACTTTTTGGTAACTAAGGCATAATTAGAAAAATACACACTTTTGAGAAAATACCTTGGAGGTTTTTATTTTACATCATTAGATTCAAAAAATCCTCTTTTTGTTTTGTAAAATTCAAATTCTATTTTGAGATATGGTCATTTTATTCATTTGACGATAGTCACTTTTTGATCAACATCACTTTCAATACAAATATATCTATCTATTTGGCTTGCTTGTGTAAAATTCTTTTATGGCTTACTATACATTGATGAAAATGCTTCTACATTCTATATTCATGTTCAAATTTGTAATGTGTTTATTAAACATGTTTTAGTTGATAATGGATATGGTCTTAATCTATGTAACATCTCTTTTATCCATTAAATAGGATTTTATACTTGTTGATCTAACTCCATCTACTCTATGTATTTGTGGCTTTGATAACACACCTAAGCGAGTGTTGGGAGAAATCACTCTACCCATTACTATAGGCCCTTACACTCTTGATGTTCTATTTCATGTTATGCCTCATAATCTCAATTATAATATCCTTCTAGGTCGTCCTTGGTTACATATTATGCATGCAACTCTTTCTACCCATGTCATAGCACATAATTCCTTGCCACACATTCTTCCATGGATAATGCTACAATATATTCCACACCTCATGTTGTTACTCCTTGTGATATCCCTCTCATACATGATACTAAAGTTACTACTTATATTACACATCATTCTTCTCTTATGATGGACTATAATACTCTTTTGATTTACATGATACACTTTCTATCAACACCCATGATACTCCTCCCAACAGATGTCTCACTCTCGATGCACTTATAATGATCATATGCTTATTGATTCCAATGTTACATCACTCTCCACACCTTCCTCATCACAAGTTAGAACACAATGTGCTGATTTGATAATGATTCATAATGCTCTCACTTTCTAAGATTTTATGCATGACTCATTTACTATGGCTACTCCTCATCTTGTTGCATCCATGGGGAAATAAATTCCCCTCTTTCCACATTTATGTCTATGATCATAAGGGCTACTACATATAACTTTAATGCTTCCAATATTTCCAAATTGCACATATTGCTTATGATGAGTCTTGTGTCTCTTCCTTCATTGTTTTGGTTGATATTGATGAGCCTCCTAAGGACTACATATGTTATACATCTCTTGACTCACATATTGATCCTTATGTTTGCACTTACTTTTTCCACTATTGCCAACAAGCCCAATGTTCCACCTATTATAGTTTCTCCTACTAGACACACTCTTATTGTTTATATCATTACACTTACTCCTCATACATTTGGGATCTTAGACTCCATAGGGTTTTCCCCTCACTATGTTAACATTGTTCTTTGGTATCTCTTATGTTACCCCCTTCAATTATGACTCAAATTTATAAGAATTTCTTGATGACATCACTTA
The DNA here is from genome assembly GCA_018340775.1 of Taxus wallichiana var. yunnanensis. Lineage (NCBI taxonomy): Eukaryota > Viridiplantae > Streptophyta > Pinopsida > Cupressales > Taxaceae > Taxus > Taxus wallichiana. Next base: position 508,232,089 of record CM031244.1, on the reverse strand, counting down.
GATCATCGTCTCATTCATACTTGGGGGCATACCTTTCTCCCTCTCTACCTCGATGATACAATCTTGTTTTAGGTTCAAACAAAACCATTGAGGAGCATTTACTTACATGAACCTCACCTTGCACACATACACTGGGGGAAACCTTGCTCCCCTCTCATAGTTGTTTTATTTCATGTTCACATATTTGCAAAAATTCAAAAACATTAGCCTAGATCTTGATTGGATGTATCCTTGTTTGCTCATACTATTCTATGTTGCACATTGTTTATCATGTTACTTGAATTCATAGTATGCTTTATCCTTTTTCCATACACACATGTGCGTTCACATGGTACTTTTGAGGTGAATGCATATCACTTACAAGTTTCTACATGATATACTATGCTTGACATTGTTCCTATGAGTCCCACTAAGGCTCTGGGGCATCTACTTTTATTATTTCTCCGTATTCATGTTCTATCACTACAAAACATATACATTCATTCCTATTTCCATTTATATACATTGTGGCATACAATCAAGTTTTTAGCATGTTAATGGGTGTTTCATCTATATCATTTGTATTGCAAGTCTACTTCCAACCATGGTTATTTTTCGCTTTGTTTGTATCTTGTCTATGCTTTTATCTTGATTGTCATTGTTTTACGGGCTATTCCCTATGCTTAATTATGTGTTTGTTTCTATAACCTTAATGGTTTTGAGTGTCTTGCAAAATATTGAGTGGTGTCTCATGTATTCAACTAACTACTCATTGTATTCTTTGTCATGTTATTATGTGTTTTGTATGATTTCCATTGTATCATACGATGTTGGTTTGGACTAACATGTTTGGCTAACCTTTTCCATTATGTTCCATGTGCCATGGTAATTACAATGCACATTCCCTATTCCCCCTGTAGGATTTCTATTTCAGATGTGCACATCAGTTTCAACTTTCCTCGTTTGGGCCACACTTGCCTTGGTTCATCTCATGCACCCCAAACAAGTGGGGAAATTATCGGTGACTATTTCACCCTTTCAACAATCTAGAGACCAAATATATAACGGTACATAGAAACATTAGGGTATATAAGAGCTAAGAAACATGTTTAGAATCAAACTTGGTTCTAAAATTAGTGTAGGAGAAAAGCAACTAATACTGAGACATGAATGGTGGGCATTAGTGCCCCCCGGGCGATCCTATCCTAGGAGTAGAAATTGGTACAATACAAAATCAACGGGTTCTCTGTGACAATCTTTTCCAATTTCCAACAAAGACATACTCGGTTGTATGTTACTATCATAAACAATAGGAACAAAATCAATGGCACGTTATTATAGACACAAAATCACGCACATACTACTATTTTACTATGTCATCAAGTATGTTGTTATATGCATAGATCTTAAGTAAGAAAAGTATTCACTAGTGACACAATACTTTTTCCATCCACTTGTTTTAATTGTTGATGTTATCTTGGTCTCTCACATCTGTCATTTTTGTACCCATTTCTAGTCAGTCACAGGGATCCCTATCTATCAGTATTTTCACATCTGTTGTCATTTCTCTTAGGATGTTAGAACCCATTTTAGACATTAGCACTAAGGCACTCATGTCCATTCTAGGTGCTCTTGTCTTGTTCATTATTTTTACTTATTTTTATATTTATGTTTAGACTTTCTAGTTTTCTTATCCTTATCTCGAACTCATAGTCGGCCTTTTGGGTCACTAGTGTCAAAATTTAAACAAGAGATCCATATATATACACACAACATACACTCTATTACCTTGTTTGGAAATCATAAGGGATAATATCATTTACATACTATCACTACCATTGCAAGGGACTACATTTTTGGGTTGCATACACTACATAGGAAGGGGAAGTGCTCAATTCCATATCACACATTTGCATCTTATCTATCCATAACCCACTATCTTGGCATCATTGGCATGAGGGAAACCTAAGGACACTATTACACACACAAGCATAAAGAACTACATGGAGTCTGGAATGTAGTGCAGCGCTCGATCATAAGTTCACTCATCGGGTGACCATCGGGGTCAATCTGACTTCACATATTGCATTTTCATTCCAATTTGATGTGTTTGTGAGCTTGTGCAGGTAGCTAGGGTTTATGTTGCAGGTTACAGGTACCTCGGAGGTCATATTGCAACATATAGGAGATCAATAGGAAGTGATAGAGAAACCCTAATGACACAAGAAAAAGTAGATTTCAACCTTATATGCAGTCACACGGTGCCTGGGAATAGTTACCCACAGTGCCCAGCGCCCCCATATAACACCAGTGCTCGTGTCTAACATTATTCTCAAGATCCACATTTTACATAGGACATTTACAACACGGTTCTAGCCTTGTAAAGTACTTTACATGACCCTAGGATTAGTCCCATATTACACAAGATTCAACTAAGTCATCTCTCTCTTCCATTTTCTTATAGTATTGCATTGTTTGAGTGCTTAACATTTGTATATTTATTGTATTTCATCATATATGTTACTCTGCAATTAGATTTAATTATGATTTTATTAAATCATTTGGTGAACATGCTTTTCTTCAAACTTATTTCCCTAGGATCCCCAAAACCCTCATGGCTCCAAAGAGGTCCCCATCTCCTCAGCATCATATGGCCGATACATAATTGAACCCTATCCTTGATGATGTTTTTGTCCAAGATGAATTGTGTGACCTTTATCAAAACCCTCAATGTGATGCTTACTTCTTCCAACCACTTCTTGATTTCCTAAAATCTCATCTTTCTAACTTCCACAACTCTAGCATTTACATAGTCTCTCCTGATCAAAACTTTACTCAATGTTTTCCTTCCTCTACCATTGTCACCCATGTTATTGCACCTTCTTCCACTCCTCCTATAAAAATGATAGTATTACTGGAAATTCTATGATTGATTATGTTCTTGGTTATGATACTATGGGTGTAAATACTTCTACTTATGATGTTGAAAATGTACATATGCATGATGTTATTTCTACTAGTAGTCAAGATGAATGTAAAGTTGTATCTCCTACTCTTCCTACTTCTACAAGTGTTTCTAATGAATACAATGATAGATCTAATATTAGTTCTCCTACCACTTATTTTTATGTTGATGATAGTCTTGATGAACTACTTTCTTGTGAAAATATGTCTGATAGTGATGTAGACTATGCTTATGATCATGAACATGTTAGTAATGATGTTACTTCTCTTATGAATATTGAATGTGAATTTACTACTCCTCTTTCTTCTCTCTCTAAAGTTGTTACTCATGATGATTCTACACCTCTTATCATATCTTTTGATTCTACTTCTAGCATTCCTATAGACATTCCATGTTCCTCTCCTCTTCTCACACCTCTTTCTTCTACTTCCGACATTGTTGCACATAACGATTCTATTCCTTATATTAGTACACCTCTTATCACATCTTTTGATTCTACCTCTAGCATTTCCATTGATATTTAATGTTCCTCTCCTCCTCTTCCACCTCTTTATTCTTCTTCTACATATGCTATTCATGTTGATTCCACTATTCCCACTAGTACACCTCTTATTATTTCTTCTAAATATCCATCTAGCATAACCATAGAGCCTTCATGTTCTTCTCTTCCTTCCACATCTGCTTCTTCTTCTCACATTCCCATGATCACTCACAATGGAAAGATCCAACCTCTCAATATACCTCTCACTTCACCTAAAATTCCTTCACATTATATGTTATCTCTCGTGCATGTTACTAGACATGTTGCAATATCAATTTCATACTCTTACTCTTGAAAGTAAATCCTACTATGCTTCCATTGACAATAATTCTTTGCATGGCAATCCCATTCCTAAAAATATTCATAATTTTGCTTTTCCAAAGGACTTCATCATGCCTAATTTCTCATGTTTTGATGGCACTGGCAATCCTTATCTACATCTTAAGCATTATTGAGTTGCCATGTCTGCTTATTCTAATGATCGCTTATTACTCAAAGCATTCTATCATAGTCTTGTTGATCATTCTCTTCAATAGTACACTCACTTACCTTATGGGTCAATTAGCACTTATTGTGATATGGAGGATGTTTTTCTTAGGAAATTTATTTCTAACAATGGTCCTAGAGTCACTTATGAATGCTTGCCTACTTTGCATCAAGGAAAGAAAGAGCCAATTCTAGATTACATTTTACGTTTTAATTCTTGTATGCATCAGTTATTATTTCAGCCCATTGATTTAGAAAAGAAATTCATTTTTCATCATGGCTTAGTTCCTATATTGAAATAAAAATTACTATATGATACATGTGAATCTTTTACGCTCTTATGTTACAAAGTTATTGATTTAGAACAAGATTTAATTTATGCACATGTTATATCACCCCTTCTACTTCTTCTCCTACTACTCCTATTCCATCTATCAAGCTTCCTCCACAATGACCATCTCCTCCTCCACATAAGCATCATTCTTCTCCTCCACCGCATTGGCATACACCTAAGTCTTCTCCACCTCCTACTCATGAACCATTGTAATTCTCACATAATGTAAAACCTCATGATGTCTTGTGTGCTTTACTTGACAAGCACTTAATCCACTTACCTTCTACTAAGCATCATCTAACTCATTTCTTAACGCCAACATGACTACCCTTTTTACAAATTTCACCACATTAATGGCCATCATGATAATGATTGATATCCTCTCCATGATCACTTATAAAAATTAGAATAAAAAGGTGGAATTTGTTTTTGCTCACCCTCTCATGAGTGTTCTCTTTCTCCTATTTTGCATAAGCGTGCTTCCACCTCTATTCACTTATCTCCTTCACCTCCATCTAAAGTTGTCATCCATCCACCTCCTAAGGTTATCATCCATTTGCATCCTCCATCCACTCCACCTATGGTTGCATCATCTATTCTAGTAAATTGCTACATTACCTCATTGGCATCCTAAGCCTCTTGCTTCTGCACTTCCTCCTACCACATCTTCTATTCTTGGTCCCATTCCATCTAGCATATAATTTGTCACTTTTATCCTAGATTTTCTACTTCACATGCTCCATATATCTCTTACAAGTTTCTTAATCTATGGTAGATGACATTCACTCTCCATTTCATTACCCTATGACGCACTCTTGTGTTATGGTTCACACTTGATTATTGATGGAATACTACACACATGAACCTTTCCCTTCACACCTCATGTTTTATGCTTCATGCTATATCATTCTAAGTGCACATTCACGAACCCATTTCCCAATGATGCACTCTTGTTCTATGGTTCATTCTTGACTGCTAAGGGGGAATTTGTAAATGAGCCTCATTTTCACACTTTGGGGGTGGTGTATCACTCTATGACTCTTTCTTTCTCTATTATCTCAGTTTTTCATGAAAAATTCTTTGTGCTTCATTCCTCAAGGTTGATCAACCTTCTTGGTATAAGAAATTATATCAATCATTTCATCTAAATGTTGGTATTAAGTCCTAAACACCATGATCCTTCACACCATACCCCTATACTTGAAATCATAAATACTTGTAGCACAATATTCACTCTTAGCTATCTAACACACATCACAACTATACCTAAACTAGAGAAGATCATAAATTTAGGTCAACCGAGATTGGCCATAAGGCCCAATACCACCTATTTGTATAGCCAAATCCTTGTAGTCATGTCCTAGCATCATGAATGAATTGGTTCCTCTTCTTGTACAGAGAGATGGAGCAATTCAAACCACTTCTATAGGAACTTTTCACAATGTTATACCACATGCATTCAGAGACAATAAGGATTATATAAAAAGAATGTAGCTTGTATTGATTGATACATTCCAAAATTAGGCTTCAAGAGAGATAAGAGTATGAAAAGAGATGTAGATAAATGTCAAGACTCCAAATTTCATTCATGAAGGTAAAATTAGTCATTCCTGAACCTAATTAAACTTGACAAGCATTAAAACATGCTAAAAACTAGATCGTGTGTTGTTAAAATTGGTAACCATGACTTGAGTGACAAGGGTGTCATGGAAATGGTACTTGCAAATTGAGTGTAGCTCGTGCTTTTGGGATAAGGTAGGAAACAATGAGAACATGAAAAATTCCAATTTTTAGGAATTTCCACCGAATCAAATGGGAGATCCACGATGCCCTAGTTCCGGGTAGTGAAGGAGAAATTTGATCACAGAAGGTAATTTAAGGTGTTTCAAAGCCTAAAAAAATAGTATAAGCTTACAATAACCTAGTATACATATTCCATTCTTTATAATAGATTGTTTGATGCAAAATACATGACTATCAAACTCTTGCCTTTCGGCCCGTACAAAATTCACACTAAATGTATAGAAAAATAGTTGCTAACATGTTAAAACATGCAATAATATTAATGTCAAGCTTTATCCATTTTCAAAATACCTTCAATAATAATAACTACTACTCTAGTTCAATGATCTTCATCAAAAATATGTCCAACTCCAAATTGGCATAGTCAACTACCTCCTAACATCACTCAACTACACTCCTACAATAGTTGAACAACCCCTAAACTTAGAGATCAGTTCAATCCTTCCTAATATGGTGGAATTAGCTTGGAAATATGTTGAAGAATGGATAACCAAGTAAATTTTAATCCATTTATTTCCATCTCACACATTTGGCCTTATTTAGGCACTATAACACACACAAAAGTTTGAAAATTAAAACAAAAAAATGTAGGGAAATAAAATTCAATCCATTAGACCATCCTAAACTATCTTAAAACTCAACAACCAACATGAAAAACTCATGACAATCCTTTAACAACCCCATGATGCTCCTGCATTAGGGGGCAATCACTTTTCTTCCCTACCTTCATTATCATCATACACATACTAACACATCGTTATTCCATTCTCTTAACTATAATCTTTCACGTTATCTATTATTTTACAATGCTCCTTCATCGGGGCAATCACTTTTCTTCCCTACCTTCATTATCATCATACACATACTAACACATCGTTATTCCATTCTCTTAACATTAATCTTTCACGTTATCTATTATTTTACATCACGTGCATCTATTTCTATTCATTGATTCTATAAAATTTGGATTTTATTAAGAATCTAAGAAGTATAACAGTGCAATAAATGAAATATATTGAAATGTAAATGCTAAGTAATTTATTTGGTATTTTAAATGAAATGAAATGGAATAAAATAAAAGAGGAAGGTACTTACCTTGAAATGATCTGGGACTGAACAAAGTGATGAAATGGCAGAGCAGAGTGTCACAACAAACCTCAGAAAGTAGTAGCAGAGGAAGATCTCGCGGAGACTAGTGCACTGGAGAGGGATAGGGCCACCTGTGGGCACCATGGTCTTAAATTTGGGTACCCTAATCTATGGGAAAGTTCAAAATTTGATCTTGATGTGGTCGCTAGATATTCATAATACTTTTCTTTCGATCGGGTGAGTGTTACACTTCGTTCGATGGTGTCATTGGTAATCTCCAATGAATAATCACCTACAAAACCCCACAAAAGCATCAAACCCTAAAAAGAAACATGTAAATGAATGGGTCGGACATTCCTCACCGCCAAATAGATGTAATTATGATTGAGCGTTGCACTACATCTCGGACACTGATGTAGTTCTATGTGCTTGTGTGTGCAATAATGTGTCTAGGTGATGTAGGCACCTATGAACTTTCCACATACTCACCAAAATTAGTTAATCAATTCCATCAATTCAATCTTAGTCTTGGAAAAATGCACTCTTCCTCTTAAAGCTAGAAAACACCATAATCCTACCAAACTATCTTATAAGGTCAAATTTCCTTCTTTAATACTACAAGCATGTTTGTTTACTCCTTAATCAACCTATCTCAACTACCTAATCCATTGGATTCACAATATTTAGGAGACTTGTTCAAATTTGTCTAAATTGTGATTCTAGGCTTCTTAAGAACACAAATGCTTGGAATGGTGTAGGTTGGAAATATTTTCAAGCCCTCTCAATAAAGTGGTAAGCTTTTTAAGTACCCTTTAGGGAGTTACAGGTGTGGGCAACTTGGTTTGATCCAAATCTCAAATTTTTCCATATTGTATTCACAATTATCCTTTTGGGCCAATAATGCTTCTACCAAACATGTTTCCACACAAATCATGATACAACTTGTGATTCCAAAACCCTCTTCTCTACAAAATTAGAAATTTAAGTACCCATTAGGCCCAACATTCTAGTTGAAAAAATTTAGGGCTTACTCCTTGGAAGAAATTCTTGGAATCACAAATTTGAGCTTAAAACTTAGGCCACTCTATTATGCTACAAGCCTCTAATAAATTTTCAAACTTTCTTCGTGGATATGAGATTTTTATGGAAAATGCCATTAGATTCTCAATGATAGCAAGGTATAGATCATTTCTTGTGATTCTTGGCTTTTAAAACAATGATGAAGTCCTCTAAACAACTACTTTGCTATAAACTCTAGTAAACCCTTCATTATGAGCCCGAGGACACATAATCCTTCATCATTTTCCTTACAATGTTTTTCAAAGCCTCTAACCACTTCAAAAAGGAATGCACAGGTTCCTAGGACCCTTTTATCTTACCAGAAACCTTTACTTATTCATGGAAGTGCATTTAGTGCTAATTTCCACTATAATTTTCCATTCTGACAAATGGGGTTTATCTCAATTCAAGGGTTATAGTATTAGGTATCAATTATAGAAATCCAAGGGTTCTTAGGCTCCTCAATGCCTATGAGAATGTGTCTCTCTTTAACCCTACTATCAATATCATCTCCCCAACCTCGTTCTTTCCTTGAATCTAAACCTTTGTTCAAAGTGACTCTTCTACAAGTTCGACTCCTCTCAACTTGTCTCGCTTTTCTTGATGCACAAAAATTAGCATGATACATAGACAATAATCTAAACAAGATATAAATTAAGACCTCTTACCAGTTGATTAACTAAAAATGGACTAACTATGTAGTAAGGGTGTAGTTAATCTAAGCTATGAATAGTTGTAATAAAGTAAATAAATTTAGTAAAGAAGTATGCAAGCAAGTTAAACAACTATGCAAAAGGAAATGCTAACCCTAATGTACAAGAGAGAAGATGAAAGAAATCAGCTGAATAATAAATGCTTGTAGGACAGTGTCACAGTGATGACTTGAAAATATAGAGGCAAGAATAATTATGCGAAATCCCAAAAATGGTGGATATGGAGGATCTAGCTGACTAGATTGCTTGAGAAGGATTAGGGGTGTCTACAAGCACTCGGTCTACAATCTCGGCACCACTTCTGGTATATATGCAAAAGCCTTGAAATTAGTCTTCACCGGTTTGGCAAATGGTCTGAAACCCTCATTGTTTGTCGCATCAACTTTGTTTCCCGTGTCAAATGTTGTCAATACTCCAAAATGAAAGAAAAACCTGCAAGACCCCAAAACAAGCATCAAACCCTAAAAACAAAATAATGCATATGAAGGCGTTGGACTAACCTCAATCCGCCATAATGGTGGACTTACTAACTGAGCATTGTACTACATCTCATACCCAATGTAGTTTTATGTGCAAGTGTGTGTGAACATGCCCTAGGTTGCTCTTGTGCTAGTCGTACTTTGTGAAGTAGCGAGAAATAACTATGTGTAGAAAATGTAATAGAATATGTGAAGGAATAGAATAGAATCCCTCCCTGGGAAGTGTGATGCGAGATGTCCTCGCCTTGTGCCTTGATGATGGAGCTATGTGGATGCAAGTGATATCAAATGTAATAGATGGATGACTCTAGATGGAGGATAATAATAAGTGATGTTAGGTCCCTTATTATGGTCTCATAACTTTATATTTATAGGGTTCTCTTGATCTAATTTCGTAATTAACCTCAAAAGGCCGACCACAAGAAAGATAAAGATCTAAA